>ML685954.1:7335895-7392242 GCA_007922175.1 Pelusios castaneus
GAGCAGCCTGTTTTCTCTCATTCTCTCTTGGTGCCCTAACGAGCAGCAAGATGATTTCTGGTCTTTTTAATCATGTGTGTGTGTGTGTGTGTGTGTGTGTGTGTGTGTGTGTGTGCTGTGAACATAACAGATCACACTCACGTGAGAGGGGACTGTATCCTGGAATTCAATGACACTGAAAAGCACTCGGGTTCTGGTACAAATCGACTGATTAGAAGCTGTCAGTCAGATGTGCTGGCTAAGAGGGCTAATGCAATGTAGAATCTGGGAAATATTGAGTAATATTGAAGATTGAGGAATTATTACCACAGTACCCAGAATTGGTGCGACCGTTATTAGGATACTGTGTCCACTACTGATGTTGACCAATTGTAAAAAGTTCAGAAGAGTGAGGAGACGGTTGGGAAAAGCAGCTTGCATTGCGGTGAGGCTGAAGAAGCTCAATGTATGTAGTTTTTCCAAGAGACAGTTTGGAGGTGGCTAGATCTCAGTCTGTCCAGACCTGCTCCGGGAGAAGATTTCTGAGAACAGAATGGCTCTTTAATCTGGCAGACAAAGGCAGAACAAGAGCCAGGGGGGTGGAAGCTGAGGCTGGACAAATTCCGCCTGGAAATAAGGTGCAAATTGCTAACAGTGAGCGTAGTTAGTTAATGGATCGACATTACGTAGGCCTGGGGAGGGGTCTCCAGAACTTGGTGTTTAAATCAAGACTGGAGGTCTTGCCAAAAGACATAGAACGGCTCAGTATTGGCTGGATGAAGTCTCTGGCCATGCGATGAAGGAGCTGGGGTCAGAACACATGCTCACAATGGCTCCTTTCTGCCTTAGACTCTGCGAATCTACTCGTGTCTCTGTGGTGGGTTTTCCCATGGAAACATTGCTGTGCTGTGGCATCGGCTGTGAGGAGGGTTTTGTAATCTCTTACCAATGTTAAGTGTTGTTATTTATCACCAGCGTAGGCTAACAACCATTACACGTTCCTGGCCACTACTCTACAGCTGCTTAGAAGCTTTTCAGCAGCTTTCCTCATGTGTCCCTGGAAGGACTGTTGATGCCATGAGACTCTGCCAATTTCTTGCTTTTATCCTTTGCCAACTTTGTCTGAGTGGGCAGCCTCTTTAGTGCCATGTAGCAATCCACAGGATAACCTTCAAAATGTTCCCAGCAGCATCCAGGGGAAGAAAAAAGATGGTGAGCTGGGGAGAATGGGAGGCAAAGCCCAGCTGTTAGCAAGGGCACCCAGTTTCTTATCCACCCCACTCCTCTTCTGTCAGACCTGCAGCTGCCCCAGGCCAGCTGGGGCAATTCTGAAGGATGTGATTTCTGCATTCAGTGTGATCCTTTGCTGCCTCTCTAAACACAAACGCCCCCGTTTCGTGACTGGCTTGCTTTTTTACATTCCTATTCCAGGCCTGGCCAAAGTCCCACACCTTGCACTCCTCGTCTGTTCATTCCTCCCTGCCCAGTGATGTTCTGCCTCACCCCACTCTCTCTCCCAAGGGACCTCCCTGGGCACGGTTCATGGCTTCTTTGTGGCCCCCAATCACTCATGTTAACCCACCTGCTGTATGGGACTCTCCTCTGAAACCACTGGTTATTTCCACGGGCTGTCTAGCCCCCCCAGCTCTCAGCCTGGCATCTTCTGGTGTCATTGGCTCCAGTCCGTCTCTGCTATAAAATCGGCCTTGAAGAGATCAGCATTAGGAACTGTCTCCTCGGTCTCTCGTGCACTGGGAAAGTGCCCTCATAGTCTGTCTTCTGTACAGTGTAGAAGTCACACTTGCTGCAGGGTTCCTGTCCTTCAGTCTACCTGCCTGGGCCAGCCGTAGGAGCTCACCAGCGTGGGAACTAGGCACCAAACAGCACTAAGCCTGGCTGATACTGGATGTAAATGTGCAGTAAGGGTTTTCATCCTCCTCCACCATTCCCCAGCCTGGTGGATCTTCCAAGCAGGCAGCAAAGCAAGTGGATCCTCAGAGTGGGCAGAAAGATTCCAGACCGATTTAGAGGCAAGGCAAATTGTTCAGTAATACATTGCTCTGAAATCTGGGAACGCCTCTGAATCTGTTCCTGAGCATCTGTTTGCAGGTGCTTTCCTTCCTGAGCTGTCAGCTCGTTATTTACTTGGGACCTTTCTGAGTTCCCTCAGGAGTGACTCACTCCCACACAAAATCATCCCTGCTGTGTAGCTCTCCCACGCCACTGCAGTGCAGTCAGTCACTCTCGTGGCTCGGATGAATGGAGAGAGTGGCGCTTACTGAGATCGTTAAATAAATGCAGAGGAGGCCAGCTCCTCCACTGAGATGATGGACAGAGAAGAGGGGCAAGGAGCCAAGGAGATTTAAGTGGACACAGAGGAATATCTTATCGAAGTCAGCGTGCACTCCAGGACAGCTTGTCTCTGAGTGAGAGTGTGACTCGCCAGACCAGGTCGTTTTATGTCTTTGGATAAAAGTGTCTCCAACTGACCCTGCTGAGACCTCTCTCTGAGCAGAACTACAGTGCAGAAAGCACCACACTGGTAAAACAGCAGCACGTTTCTCTGCCCACCCCCTGCCCCCATCGTCATGCAATGACCTCTCGATGGCGTCACACGGGACCTTCCCCGTCTCCCACCCAGCACAAAAGAAATCCCATGCCATCCCAGCTCCTCAGCCCTCCACAACGCCTGCTGAGACAGCTGGGCTCCTACAGCCTCCAACAGATCCCAGCTCCTTCCAGCGAGGAGGATTTGAAAGTGAGTTTGAGATGGGCCCTCACTGCCTGCAGGCTCTGGCTCTTACACTGGTGTGTGCTGGGGGCGTCCTCCATGGGAACCTGCAGGATCTCCAGCTCTTTCAAAGCTGCCAGGGGGTCTTTAATGACCACGGATCCTCGTAATTACATGCATGCTCTTCAGAATCCAAACCTGGTGGGTCAGGAAGAATTACATTTCACTTCCTCTCATTCTTGGCTCTGATCACTCTGAGTCTTTGGAAACAGAAACTTTTGCCCTTTCGGAACCGAAACAACCTTACATTCCAAATACCAGATTAGAGTTGGAAAGAAGAGAAGGTGGCACTTCTCCTTCAACCTCTGCAGCAGTGAGCCACCGTCTCCGACCCCTCACTGTAATAAAAGCCCCAAACCAGCGTCAGTCAGAGTAGTCTGGGCAGCGTTTGATTTCAAGCGATAGCCGCTGGGAAATGTGTTTCAGCTGACATGCTGAAATCAACGAGGAGATGTATTGATTGGTAACGGTCAGAGGAAAGCAGCCTCCCTCACCCCCGCGCCTGCTGAGATCAGGGGTCGCCACACAGCTGAGGGGAGACGCATCCTCTTTGCAGCCCTGGCCGGGGTCTCTGCTTCACTTGTCCAGCACTGCAGCCTCCCATGCGCCCTGCATCCTGTGCAGAACATAACACCTGCACACATCTTGGCAGCAGCAGGGCCCACGGCTCCAATCCTGCAAGGGGCTGAGTGCTGCCCAAAGCAAGCTTAGCACTTCCGCAGCCTGTTTGAATGAGCACAGTCCTAGGAAGACAGAATTAGGCAGTCTCCGTGCTCGAGGCCCCTAGCCCCCAGTTTCCCTAGGAACCTGTTGCTCCCGCGCTGGGAATCTGCGTGTCTGGTAACCCTGCTGCACCATCTGCCGCCTGATGCTCAGATGGCGTGTGGGAAGAGTAACCAGCTGAGCACTTGGTGGGTGTGGCAGGACAGACGGAGTAAGGCAGTGCCTGTGGAGGTCGTCGATAGAGATCAGGAGCTGGATAAAGAAGTATAGCTGCTGCACAAGTTGCTGGATCGACCAGCAGCTCTGAAATGGATCAGCGTTCTAACAGTTATCTGACATTTCCACCAGTGTCTTTAGTCCCCAACCTGCTGCCCAGTTCGTTCTAGGCAAAGTCAGCTGTCTGATCTGCCTGCACCCTCCAGGCCTGCCTTCCGTCCCCTCGCTCTGAAGAGGTTCTACACGAAACAAAACAGAAATCTCATTTCAGCGACAGTGCATTACCCTCATCACAGCAAAATGCTCTTCCCTGTATCCCCCAGGGAATGGAGGAGGACCTGATAAGGGGAATTTAGAAGCGGGTTGCTAAATTTATTTGTTTAAATCGCTGTAGTCAGTTCTGTCCTCTTTCCGTTGAAATTACTTAGGATACCAGCACAAAGGACGACACCTGTCTCTGCTGAGTGGCGTTAGGAACTCCGCAGGGATCTCTGCTTGCTTTAACATAACACTATCTTCCAAAGTGTAATGGCAAATTAGCACTGTTTTCTCTAATGGGATACAGAGGCAGGAAAGTGCACTGTAAATATGAGTGGTTTTCATTTCACCTTTACCAGATCAGTAGGTTGTTATAAGATTCTCTGCTTGGGTCCCCATCCGTGCATTTGGGACACCAGACTCACCGAACAGGTGAAAACTATTGTACGTGGTATATGTCTGGCACTTCTCTTGTAGCCCTGTGTAATGGGAGCTTGCCTTCTAAGGGAGGGAGGGCCTGGGACAAGCCAACCCTGATTCTTCAAAGAGGCAGACCTAAGAGGAATCAGGTGATTTCCCTATAGACAGGGGTGAGAGGAGAGGGGAGAAGAGAAAGGTGGGGAAAAGCCAAGTAGAGGCTACTCAGAATAAGCAGGCTCCAGCGAAGTCCTGGGGCTTGGGACTAAGACTCAAGCTAGGAAGACCTAGGAGTAACCTGCTAACACAGAAGAGACCCTAAACAAGCAGGGGACAAACAGATGGGACTTGGAAGCCTCAAGTCAGGGAGGCCTGGCTTGGGAGAGATCCTGAGGAGGCAGAGGAGAAAGAGAGCAGAGCTCTCCTGGCAGAAAGATGGGGAACAGGAAGAGAAACACTGGTTTTCGTTGGACTTTAACTTGGGGTGTTGAGTTTTACTTTGCGTTTGTTTTCTGTGAATAAACCCAGACCCCATGAAGAGGTATTCTGACCACAAGAAAGCATGTGGAATCTGTGAAAAAAGAGGCCCTGAAGATGCGGAAACAGAGGCATGGCGTTGCAGCGTGAGCTGGCCACCAGGGGGGCTCAGGAAGCAGCCGCCCGTGGTACAACCTGTTAGAACCATTTCCCTTAAATTGCTGTATGTCTACATCCCAGCTATATTGCTAATGGGCTGCTTCTATTATGTTACGAGTGTGTAATTTTGAATGTCTCGTTCAAAGACTTTGTAATAGCAAAACTAATGCTACAACTTCAGACGCAAAAAGTTCAAAGGCATTAAAATCATATATAATGGCTAGACTCCAGAGAGGTTGTATTCACCTGAGATAAATGACCCTGAACTGTCCCTACATTTCAGATTTCACATCAAAAAATCCTTTTGTTCCTTTTCGCGCTGGTGCTATATTAATTCCTGGAAACTGAAGGGCAGGAGATAAAGTCAGATGTAAAAATAACTATTGTGCTTTTATTGTAAGTGTCATTAATCCTCATTTGAATGAAATGTTCAAGGTAATTTAGGACTTCACGCCACTTGTCACAGACAGAGGCTGTTTTGTGAAATATCTTTAAATCCCAGGAGCTGCCTGGCCAAATCAGGCCATTGGGGAAGCCAGAAGAACATCCCCCTACCCCAAAGCACTTTGCCTGGCTGAGCAGTGTTGGGTAAATGCCTTTAGGGCCCTGGAGTTACCAGTTTACCCCTCACTCCATTGGTCTTACCAAAGTTTTAGAAAAACAAACCAGGAGTCCTGGGGCACTTTTAAAGACTAACACATTTATTTTTTGCATGAGCTTTCATGGGCCAAGTTCCACTTTGTCACATGCCTGAGTGAAGAAAACTTACATTAAAAAAACAAACAAACAAAGAGCCTTGCATCAGATCCCCATCCTCAAAGCATCTGACGAAGCGGGATTTTTTCCCCACGAAACCTCATGCGATAAATAAACGTGTTAGTCTTTAAAAGTGCCCCAGGACTCCTTGTTTGTTTTGCTGAACTAGACTCACATGGCTCCCACTTTGGAAGCTGAAGAAAAGCACCTTACACTATGGGAGGGAAAGATAAATCCTGTGATTACATTTCACTGCATCAGGTCAGATTCCTTCAGCAAATCAAACAAGTTTTATAGATTCAAACCCAACGTATTAGAAAGTGGTGAGACTGAGAGAGGTGAGAGTCACTGTTAGGAATGAAAAACAAAGGAGGAGTCTTGCTGCACATTTAAAGTTTAATGTTTGTAGTGGGGAAGCCAGTTCATTCAGACCCAAGGTGATGGCATCGAATTTGCATATGTATTCTCACTCTGAAGTCTCAGAATTAGTGAAGGCAAATTAGAGCCCTTCCTCTGGGCAAATGGGCAAAACATTTGCTGTGAAGAGTAAAAGTGACTTTGGAAAGTTCCGAAGGGGGAGCCCTGTTAGTCTAGGTCAGCAAAACAAACCAGGAGTCCTGGGGCACTTTTAAAGACTAACAGATCTATGTTAATTTAATTAATTTGTTAGTCTTTAAAAGTGCCCCAGGACTCCTGGTTTGTTTCTGTGCCTTTGAAGTGCATTTGCTTTGCGTATGTTCACCTCCCTTTCAGGCTTGCTTTTCACACACATTTCAGCACTTGTTTTATGGGCAACATTCTAGAAAAGTCAGTTTCCAAATCACAGGGGCATCCCCCGAAACCAAAGTGCATGCACTTAAGAGGATTTGTAGCCAAACGCTTTGCACACTCATCTGAGCAGAGATCAGAAGCAACACGATGTGGCTTATCTAACCGACCCGTATAGCCTGGCTAACAACTGCTAAGCACACACTAGTGAGTTCGTGTTCACAAACAAACAGAAAATCAGTAAGTAATTTAAAATAACTCTAATGAAGGAAACTACATTTGGATCCAAGATAGTCTGTGAGCAGAAAGAGATGTGGATGTGTCAGAGAAATTGCTCTTCACAGTCAAACAGTAATAAAATCCCATGCCCCCTCGCCTTATTCAGCCATGCTGGTTCTCTTACTGACCTCCAGTGGCCATAGATTGCACGTCTGGCATAAAGGGGATTTCCTTGTATTTGTTCTGAATTTCCTGCCCTTGAAATCTCAGGGAGTCACTGCTGTGATGGATCTGAATATATTTACCCTTTATAAAAATCGATCTCTGGGCAAAATCATGACATGAAAATCTTTAAGGCTATGGTGGCTCTGATTTACCCCAGATGCTGGGAAGCTGCGGGACCAGGGTGCTGTCCACTCAGATGCACTCAGCTCTTATCACTGTGGTACAAGAAATCAGTCTTGTGCTTAGGATGGTGACCCTCAGTGATAACTGTGCACAGCTGATTTCACACCATTTTTCGCACACTGTAATTTTGTTGTAAAAATGAACCTGGAAGCAGCTTTCTGTACATTAATGCTAACCTCTGTCAGTCACGATTCAGTTTAGCCTGATGCAGCACGTGATTAGAAGGCAGGGATAGGGTTGATGCAGCTCCTGATCTCCATCGGGCCTAATGGCATCAAGCAGCAGCTCCTAGTCAATCTCTTCCACGTAAACACAGTGCTTTTTTTGTGTTGGTACGCTGGGGGATGGAGTACCGGCACCTTTTTTGCTGGCCCCGCTGCCCGTGGGGTCAGCAGGGGAAAGGAGCACGCCGCTGGAAGAAGAGGGGTGGGAGAGGCATTTTTCAAATTCTCTCTCTCGAGATGAGCACTGGCACGTATTTATTTTACAGAAGAAGCATGGTGTAAACATATTTGCTGATGCTGGTAGTAAAACTAGCAGTTCATAGAGACGGAGCTGCAACAGTGAGCTGAGTGTGAGCCAAGGGGCCTGTCGAACCACTGACTTTTAGTGAAATGGAGAGGAGAGAAGCTCTGTGTTGAACTCTGAGATAGGCGATTGAGCGAGGGTCAGCAGCATGTCAGCAAATCAGTGCAGGTTCTTATTGCTCTCACGTAGTAAGAAAAAAGGCTCACTGCGCTTGCAAACCATCAGCGCCCATTTCCTAGGGGGATGATTTAATGCTGCCAGAGACAGTGCATCATTTCACGCCCAGAATTTTCAAAGTGTCTCTTTCGCCTCCCTCTCTTGCAGACGTTAACTCAGCGGGGAAGAACGCCCCTTCCAGTTCCTACACACTTGGTCCTGAGGAACTCCCAAACGACATGACTGGCAAAGAGAATGGGGAACCCACCCACACCACAGCTCACCACCTTGTTCAGTCAGGAGAAGACTTCTTGGACTCTCCCACTGAGAAGACGACTCGGTTGCCTCAAAGAGATGTTCTCCAAGGGCCAGCTTCTGCCCTTGACACCCAGACAAAACAAACTTTCCCTTCCAAGAGGCCACCTTCCCTAAAGCATGTAAATACTGTGAGGAAACATCTGAGACCCCAATCTACTCCCTCAGTGCTTCAGAGAGCTGCCTCTCAGCCACACCTGTCAGGCCCCGCATTCACTGCTGCAGAAGAGCCACATGCCCTGGGGAATGGCATTACTCTGGCTACTGAACCCAAGCAAGCAATTTCAGAGCTGCCTTTGGGGGCGGGCAGCAGCACTACCAGCCAGTCTCCGCTGCAGATTTCTCCTTTTACATTACAGCCTTCAATCGCCCAGCCTCCTTCCCAAAGCCCAGACAGAGGGCAGCCGTCTGTGGCGGACGCAGCTGTTGCGCAACGCCATACCATCAGTGCTAGCGCGAACAAGACAAGCAGTGTGGACGAAACAAACGGATCTGCTTCCGAAGAAAGTCAAGAGACAACCACTTCCACCATCATCACGACCACGGTAATCAGCACCGAGCACACGCCAGGTAAGTCCCCTTTCTCTGCACTGACACCTCCACACACACCCGAGCTCGTGGAATGGCGGCTGGGAAGGAGGAGAAAACAAATGTACGGTGCCTGCAAATGCAGATTGTGCTTTTGGATCTGTCCAAGAGCTTGATGCCAAAAATTGGCCCTAGTTTGCTGGTCTGGACACTTTCAGGGGAGGTTCTCTTCTACGAAAGGCAGCTGGAGCAGAAGGAGGGAAATGGAGGGAGCCAGTTAGCACTGCACAGAAACAGAGAGTGTAACCCAAAGCCATTTCTTTAAGGGTTCCTTGGGATGAGGAAGTCTGTTCTAGGGGACCCCAGAACCTAGGGAATGTGGAGCAGGAGATGGAGGTTTAGAATAACCCCGGCTATGTCCAAAGAGGACGTCTGTACTCTCCCAAGCCAGTAACCGTGGGCTCCTTGTCTCTAGCCCACACCCAAACTCACGTCTCGGCTCCCAGCCAGTAACCGTGGGCCACTTGTCTCTAGCCCACACCCAAACTCACGTCTCGGCTCCCAGCCAGTAACCGTGGGCCACTTGTCTCTGTACCCCACCCAAACTCACGTCTCTGTTCCCAGCCAGTAACCGTGGGCCACTTGTCTCTGTACCCCACCTAAACTCACGTCTCTGTTCCCAGCCAGTAACCGTGGGCCACTTGTCTCTAGCCCACACCCAAACTCACGTCTCGGCTCCCAGCCAGTAACCGTGGGCCACTTGTCTCTAGCCCACACCCAAACTCACGTCTCGGCTCCCAGCCAGTAACCGTGGGCCACTTGTCTCTAGCCCCACCCAAACTCACGTCTCTGCTCCTAGCCAGTAACCGTGGGCCACTTGTATCTATACCCCACCCAAACTCACGTCTCTGTTCCCAGCCAGTAACCGTGGGCCACTTGTCTCTAGCCCCACCTAAA
Organism: Pelusios castaneus; assembly: GCA_007922175.1. Classification (NCBI taxonomy): domain Eukaryota; kingdom Metazoa; phylum Chordata; order Testudines; family Pelomedusidae; genus Pelusios; species Pelusios castaneus. Next base: position 7,345,551 of record ML685954.1, read on the forward strand.
CTCACGTCTCTGTTCCCAGCCAGTAACCGTGGGCCACTTGTCTCTAGCCCCACCTACACTCACGTCTCTGTTCCCAGCCAGTAACCGTGGGCTCCTTGTCTCTAGCCCCACTCAAACTCACGTCTCTGTTCCCAGCCAGTAACCGTGGGCCACTTGTATCTATACCCCACCCAAACTCACGTCTCTGCTCCCAGCCAGTAACCGTGGGCCACTTGTCTCTAGCCCCACCCAAACTCACGTCTCTGCTCCCAGCCAGTAACCGTGGGCCACTTGTCTCTAGCCCACACCCACCTAGGGAGCGAATGCCAACTGCTTCCGTGCATCATCTGCTTCCAGTTTTCTTCCTGTCTAGAAGCCCTTCCCGTTCCCACACTGATGAACTTCCCCAAAAGAGGGCTTTCCTCCCCAGCTTACATTGCCATCTCAGTGGCTGAGTGGGCCCACCTGAGCCCTTCCAGGGGGGGTGCACCGCCCCACACAGCAGCAGGGCTGTTCTGGGGCCTTTCCCCACAGTTAGCTCTCGCTGGCACTGATGAGAGCTGTGTCGTGTAGGGCAGGGCACTGGCCTTCACCACGCACCTGCACCATCCTCACGTACCTCCCTGCCTGCGGGGATCTCGCTAGCTCCTGTCATTCCAATAATAACCCAGCCTCCATGCACACGGTTGAGAGCAACGTTCTCACAGGCCTGATTCAAAGCCCTTCACTGGGAGTCGGCCACTGACTTCCACGGCTTGGGCCAGGCGTCCAAAGAACAGGTAAAGGTGCAGGAGCTGTGCGTATTTCAGACCCGTTCTAATGGGTGGCAAAGTACCCCTTCGTTTGAAACCCAACACCGTGGCCTTGGTCAGGGTCGCTCTTTGTTCATATGCAGAAATGAAACAGGAGTGACGGTCAGAACCTTTGATACGGTCTCCCTCTGGTTCCTCATCGCTGGCAGAGGGTAACCCACAGAAATGTCCTTGGCTGTTTCGGGAAGAGATCACATTAGAAAAAGCAAAAGCTAAAGAAATGTTTTCTTAGCTCTCTTTTCCCGTCCAAGGCCCAGAGACACTGAGCGCAAGCCTGGCGCCTCAGCCCGTGCAAACTCCCCCGAGCCGTTATTAATTCATGTGGCTTTGCCTCCAGTTATCTGCAGCGTGAGCTTCTATGACCCAGAAGGCTACATTGACTCAACAGACTATCCCCCACTTCCTGTGCACAACTTCCTGGAGTGCACCTACAACGTGACAGTCTACACGGGCTATGGCGTGGAGCTCCAGGTAAGAACGCTGGGGCTGCTCTTTCCCCAGGGAGTCAGTGCAGGGACCTGCCGTCCCATCTTGATTTCCCATTTGTACCCACAGCATGAGCTTCGCTCTCCTTACCTGTGCAGAGATCTGCTGGGCTGGTTGGGGCCGGAAACAAAGCCCCCAATGCAGCTACTCACTGCACACAGGTTCACCTCGCATGACATTCGTCCTTCACAGGGGACCAGCATTAGCAGATGCATCAGTAGGCCCCACTCCAGCACCCAGGAATCCCCAGCTCTGCCATCAGAGCAGCCGTGTGGCCGCTGTGCACAGCCTGGTCAATGTAGAATCAGTGAGCGCTGGCTCAAGAGTGTGTATCAGTGGCAGGCAGGTAAAGAGAGGCAGAAATGCATGGTGGGAAATCACCCGAGGCAGGGCTGGGTCAGACGGGAGTGACAGACTCGCTGTGTCCATTTCAAGCTGCAGGAAACACCCCTCTCTGCAGAAGAGTTTGCCTCAGATTCTACCCAGCTGCCTCTGTGTTTGTTCCGTGGGCAGCAAGGGGACATGGTGGCCTGGTGATAAATAAGAGAATGTGGAGAAATCCAAATCTCAGCCAAGACCCAAGAGACCAAGGAATGAGCCTTTGTTCAGCATCCAAAGGAAAAGGATTTTCACAGCATTAAAGGAAACTGGAATTGGCCCATTCCCCCCGCCCCACCACCTCCCCTCTGCCCATACACACACGGTGTGCATAGCACATAGGGAGGACAAGATTTGTAAGCACACACGTGTACATTAATGTGGAACCGGCAAGCGGGGGCATAGAGACTAGTGCAATCCTGCCCCTTAATGCAGACCCGAAAGAGCCTCTGTTCATCCAGCACCAGCCAGTCAGTCCCAGTTCTGGGGAAACTGTCCCTTGGAGCTGAGCGTACTCAGTAAGCCAGATTAAACGAACCCATTCCTTATTCTTCATAGCATCCTGCCGCCAAGCTTTAGAAACACCAGGTCGTTTAGAAAAACAAACAGAGTCCTCTGGCACTTTTAAAGACTAACCGATTGATTTATTTAATTATTGTTATAATTTAGCTTTCCCACCCGGCTGAGAGCAATGTCTGCCTCCTTCCCAATCTGCACATGGAGAAACTGAGGCACAGAGCAGCGACATGACTTGCCCAGACACACTTTTTGTCACACCGAAAGTCAGTGCTAGAGTCCAGTGCCCTGAAAATCAACCCCACGCCAGGTGAACACACATGTCACTGGCTATTCCAGCATTTTAAAGTGCACTTTCAAAGGCTATGTCTACACTTGTCGACTTAAAACCAGGTTTAGTAAAGTCGACTTTATTTTTCCTTAAGTCAACTTAAGCTCCTGCTTAAATCGATTAAGGAAAATGTAGAGTGGAGTCGGGACGCAGATTAAATTAAGTCGACTTAATTTGTAAGTGTAGATGCACCCAAAGAAAATAAAAATTCCTGGCACCCTGGACACACTCTTACTATGTCCATCAATTCCCACCCTCTCAACCCTCCCTGAGTTAGAGTCTCGATGCTCATTCCCTATGTGCCAGTTGGAAGGGAGACTCAAAGCCAAGGCCACCACTAGACATAAATTTCAAACTCTTGTAAATTATCATTCCAAATTTTCCCTAGACAAACAGAAGCAGGCTGGTAGAATAAACCCCTGCCTCACATGCAGTGTGAACAAAACACACAACTCCAGCTAGTCTGCACGCAACATTCCTATCAGCGGTTTGACAGGAATTTAGCATTATGAACCACCAGTGCTGGGAAGCTGCACATGTCAATTCCCCAGTGCTCACCTGCTCTGTGTTCATATAGATTTTTTTTGCCGCCTGCTGCTGCTACAAATGTGTCTGACTTAAGAGAAACTTCAGATTCTTCCTAATCCATGTCACAAATAAATGAAAGAAGGGAGCTGGTACATTTTGATCTCTAGATACGATCAAAGCTTTAAAATACCATCCAATTAACTTTAACGTGGAGACAATACCAAGCAATTTACTTCCCAAATAGACATCCAGCCTTGATAGCAAGGGAAAAAATAAAACACATTATCTCTGAATTGACTGATTGCTCTCCCGTTGTTCCCCAACTCCTAATGGGTTGGGCTCTAAATGGCAGCTCTGAAGAGAACCTGAGAGCCCTGCTATGGTGAAGAGAAGATACTCCAGAAATCCCCGTTACGGCAGTGACAAAAATTCATTCCCTGGAAAATGCACTGTTTCCATGTATGAACCCATTGGCCTCACAGGGCAGAGCAAGCTGAACACACGGTGAGAGCACCTTCTGACCACGTGCAGTACCAACATGTCACTGGAAGTGGTCATGTTAACAACACGGACCTTCATCCTGGGGAGCAGAAGAAATAAGCCAGCAGGCTACATCTGCCAAGACAGGCCTGGTTACTACATATAGCGCACGTCCAAAGGGTCTGGACGCCTTGTGCAGGGTGCTGTCCACGCACAGAAAAAAGACCATCGCTACCCGGCGGGGTTTCCAGGCCATGGAGTCTGCAGACATATTGAATGTTTACACTGGGCAGCCAGAGCCGAACAGCCACAGCCAGATCAGACCGCCGTTGTGCTGGGTGCTGTACAAACATATTAAGTGCCAGGCTGTGCCCCAAAGGACACTGGCCATGTGACGGATGTGTGCGAACCACTCTTTTGTGAATTGCCACTTCCTGCTGCTTGCATTCAGGGCAGTGCTTAGGGACTCGGCATGTGCTTTAACTTAGGCATGCGCTTAACTAGCTTCCTGAATCGGGGCTCCCTGTGGCCAGCTGTGAAAGTTCCCCCAGCACAATTAAAGTACTGGATAAATACATTAAACCCAGGCCCTCTGATTGGGGCCACCCCACCGTGGTCAGCCACGGATGATAGCTATTGATAGGCTATGGAATCTCGCTCTTTGCTTAACGTCTGCACCTGAAGTGAGCAGAGAAATGGTGCTAACGCTTTCCTGAATTGGAAGGCACCCACCCAGAACCTGGTAACCCTAAATAAGAGCCATAACGAGAAGAGCATTGACTACCTGGCCTAGAAACCGGATGCAGACAAAATCAATGTAGTCTCTGCATTGACTAGAGCCCTCCTCGGGACACCTTTTTCTTCTTCAGTCTTCCCCGTGTTACGATTTGTGTCATTAAAATCATTCATGTTTAACCTCTGTCACTAAAGGTTTGCCATGCTTGTTCCCCTGTTCCGCGGGGCTGGTCTGAAGGAAAGGGCTGGCCTCCTTGCGCCTGATGGCTGACACAAGTGAGCTCGTGCCGGAAAGGAGAGCCACAGCCTGGTAGTTAGTGGCGTGAGCATTGTAGGTCAGGACTTTAATGGAGCATAGGATTAGCCTGTCTGCCTTCCGAACTCCGCTTGTCACTGCTGCTGCTCTGGAGGTTGCCAGACATTGTGTGACGAAAGCAGATCTGTGTTTGCTGAGCACAACCTTGCCTAGCTCTGGGCATGGATCTGCTCCTCATTTCCCATCACGCTGTGAACAGGACAGGAGTCCAGGCTGCATGATGCACAAGTCCACCCCGATGGGCTAAGCAAATCAGTCAGCGGGTTTGACCGTACAAGCAGGAGTCCAGGCTGCATGATGCACAAGTCCACCCCGATGGGCTAAGCAAATCAGTCAGTGGGTTTGACCGTACAAGAAGGAGGGCCAGGCTGCAGCTGGAGAATCTAGGGAGCCCAGCCATGCACAGACAGATGGACACACTTTTTACATAAAATGAATCCATCAGGTTTGAGGTGTGTCCCAGAGAAACACCTCTCTCACCATTCCCACTATTCTCAGCCCAGGCCAGAGACTGATGATGTGATCACAGAGGACAGAAGTAAGTTTTAGCTGGGGGCTGTGTGTTTGGGGGCAGAATTTATTTCACAGCCCCATGCAACAAAAAAAGATCTGTAAATAATGTATGTCTGAGCCTAGCACTTGGAATAGATTGTCTGACGATGGTTAATCTCTGATAGAACAGGACAACATTTGGCATAATATGTGCAAATCAGCCTGGGGCAACTCTAAGTTCCAGGAGGCACCTATTGCTTCCAGGACTTTAACTTCCGAAGCCAAGAATAAAATAACTGATTTGTTCTGGCTGGCAGCCATTCTTTCCTGCTTTGCCCCTCATCTCGGTGAGCACCACTCACGTCCCTTCACATCCATGAAAGAAATGCAATTATTCCTGCCCAAGATCAGCTCCATGCCAGTTCAATCAAAGAGGAACGAATGACTGACCCAGAGAGCAGAGCTGCCCCTGCTCTTGTGGATGGGGAAAGCCCTGGGTCACAGGAATGCCTGGGGGAACATACAGCTGGGGAATGGATGCAATTGAGCAGCTACACCTGTTCTGTTGTCTGGCTGAGGGCTGGCAGGCAGGCCCCGAGAGGTACTGCTAGAGAGGCAGGAAGAGGGAACCCAAAGGATCCAGTTTTCTCTTTTATGGTACATGAAACTGTAGTGTGAGTGTCCCAATAGGGGCAGGCTGGAACACACCTGCACGACTTTGCCTCCTGGCTCCTAAATATCAGCTGCCCAGAATGAAAACGGCAAGAAACTTTCCCCTCTGTCCAGCCTTTAGTGCTCTCCTGAGCAGATGTGCTAGAATCCATGAGCAAACTGAAGGGAAATGAGGAGAAATGGAAAATTTCTCCCCCAGGAGCCACATTGGTGAGAAGCCTCTGCTCAGCTCATGAATCAGACGTGGAGTGCCGGGCTTTGCTGCTGTGATGTTTGAAGCTGTCTTATCTGTCACCAAAGGCAGCAAGCTCTGCAGCCGGTGTTTAACCAGTTTCCCGATTTATTTCAAAAGAAGGCTGGAGGTAGCGTCCAGGGCAAGTGAGAGACATTTGATCTTTACAGGTGTTCATCTCTGCATGGCACCTAGTGACCTAAATATGCAGGTGCTGGACAGAGAGACTTTACATGGCTGCAGACAGGCTAGATCTCACAGCCAGAAAATCACCAAAGACATGGGGTGCTGGAGGGTGTTGCAGAGCAGGACGCTCTTGGACTTAGCAGGAAGAGATGCCCCTAAGATTGTAGGTGTCACTGTTACTGCATCACTACAGCTTAGAGGGAGTTGCTGAGCTGATCCGTCTTGTACAGGTCACAAGGCCAACACGAAGATAATGCACCTTAAGGAGAAAGGCGGCAGGAGAAGGCATTAACGGCCATAAATGGCATCTGACGTCCATGCAAAACTCAGCAGTAACGGCAGAGAATAATCAACCCCTCGAAGTATGAGAAGCCTTTGGTTAACCTCTGTACCAAGGCTTTGGAGACAGAGCTAGAGGGGCCGAAAATGTCTGGCAAGTGTTTTGATGGTTAGCAATGCCGTGTCCGGGCCAATCACCTTTCGAGCTGTATGGGAGGATCCGCTGTATGGTGAGGTGTCAGTGTTTGGGCTGGTCCCTCCGCTCGCAGGGGGGCAGTGTGCTCCAGGAACGCTAATCCCAGTTCTAACGCCAACTCCCTGTGTAGTCCTGGGTGAGTCACTTTCCTGCTCTGTGCCCTTTGTCCCTAAATTGCTCTGGTGCAGTGGACCGCAGGAGATAATAGGAACAGCCTGCGGATGTAATGAGGGAAGTCTCGTTCCAAATCACACAGGAAAAATCTCCGTGCTCACGCCTTTTAATGGAATCACAGCAGCAGAAGATGAGACGAAGGCAGTAAAGTGGAAGCTGAATTTAAACTGAAGCCCTTCTCTGTGACACGTTCCACCTTTGGATAGATTAATAATTTGTTAAATGAGTTGAGGGAAGGGGAAGAAACCTTGAAGAATAAAGATTCTTTTACTACATTAATGACATCTTGTAGTAAAGATTAGGAGACAAAGAGCAGTGGAAGAGAGAAAAGACAATTCCGACATCTCTGTGCTGGCGGAAGTCCCTGGCAAGATCTAATAACTTCTCCCGAGCAATTCCCTCCAGCACACACCCCTTGACAGAGAACTTCTCTGCTCACCTCAGTCGCTCTGCACCTCGGCATGAGGCCATCCTGAACCCATTTAAGTCAACACAGACTATCCCTGATCCTGTGTCTTACATTTCCCTGCATTTAATTCCTTCCCATTCTGTAAGCTCCCCATCTTCAAAGTGTCTGACGAAGAGGGATTTTCTCCCACGAAAGCTCATGCGATAAATACATTCGTTAGTCATTAAAAGTGCCCCAGGACTCCTTGTTTGTTTTACAGACTTTCCCAGGGCCTTCAGTGGCCTCTGGATCCGGCCCTTGATGATTTATATCCCTGTGTGCAGAGAGTCAGCATAAAGCCTAGGTACCACATAGGACTGAAGCTGGATTTCAGTGGTATCTAGCTAGCCTTTGGGCCGGCTCTCTGCCCAGGGTGAATCTCACCTTATTAGAAGTTTCAGACCCAAGTCCTCGTGCTGACTGAGCTCCCGGAGGCAGCCCGTCACATCAAGTCCTGACCTGCTGACACCCGGTAGGTTAGGTCCCCCCAGCCCAGTGGGACAGACGGAGCAGCTCATTATAATAAAATGACATTAAAAAAACGTTGACATTTCTTAGCGAGAGGCATCACTCCCTTAAAGCGCTGACAACGGAAATGGAACGGGCTTGGCCGTTTTCTCAGGGCTGAGTAAGCCTGTCAGTCTGGGTTGCAAAGATTCCTCCAGTCTCAATGACAGATGTTTTAGGAGCTTAATTTGGTTCCCTCTTTGACTGAAGGAAGGACTTTCCCGTCACAATCCCTGGCAGGAAGATGCACATACAGCACCTTTCTCAGCAGCTGATGATCCCTGGCACAAGTCCACGGTGTTCATGGGTGGCTGACAATTCTCCCAGACACAGAAGGGAATTCCAAGGACATGTGGCTGTTTCCCTGACTCCCAGTTACGAAGGAGAGAGAAATAAAATACCCGGGCTCGCTCTTTTATTGTCTTTTGCAAGTGCCCCAAGTACAGAGTAACTGGAGATATAGAGTGTTTAAAAAGGACTGTGTGGGAGCTGCCTGGCAGAGTCACAGCTCTGTAAAAGGCTCCCTTGCACAGGCTGGCTGCTGGGAATAAGTGTTGCAATGCATTTATCAGCACTGGCCTCCCCCTTCCGAGCTCTGTCTCTGGCCCACAGACTAGTCGGAAATTTCTCCTCCGCAGGCAGGCCCTGACAGCAGGGAAAGCAGAGAAGCTCAATTCTCCTGCTGCTCTAATGAGTGTTCTTTTAATATTTCTCTTTAGTTTGTCAGTGGGATTTGGGGGCTGGCCTTCACCTGGCGAACCTGGTTTGGAAACAGAACCAGCTTTGAGTGTTTCAGCACACAACATGTCAGGAAGACTCTGGATTTCTTCAGTCATTCAGAACAAGCACAGGGAGCTAAATCCAGCCTGGTGAAAACCCAGGCTGTTGCATTCATTTATGCAAAGGCTGTGTTCGTATCAGCTGTTCCAATGAATTCACGCCCCATAAAAGTAAACAATGTTTTAGTGTAATTCCAAAGGGGTAGCCGTGTTAGTCTATTGTAGAAAGACAACAGAGTCTTGTGGCACTTTTAAAGACTAACAGATTTATTAATCACATGAGCTTTCATGGGAGAAAATCCCACTTCGTCAGACGCTTTGAAGATAGGAAAGTTACAGAGTGGGAGGAAATTAAATGCAGGGGAGTGTATGACATAGCATCAGGTCAGGCTGTAACAGCAAATCAAAGTAGGTGTTAGGATTCAAAACACTGGGGAACAGCACATAGAGGAGGGGGAGGTCAATTCACTTGATGTAATGCGAGAAAAATCCATAGTCCCTGTTTAACCCCAAGGCAACTGAGTCAAATTTGCATATAAGTTCGAGTTCTGCAGACTCTCTTTGAAGCTGTGATTTGTTATTCATCTGTTTTAGTGTGTAACTCTCAATCTCTCTGGCTAGGGAGGTTTGTTTACAGGGCTCCTCTTTGTGGCTTTGGAAACAGGAACGCATAACGCAATAATGCATATAATTCAGGCAGGTGTTCACCACCTCCTTAGGTGTGCCTGGCTCATGTAGGAATCTAGCTCTACGTTTTAGCCTCTCCTCTAGGAAGACCAAGAAAAAGTGAATTGCTCCCAAGAATGAGCCCTTCCCACTGCACACATACAGGTGTCTCCAAACCACACCCTGCTGCCAATGCTGGTCACAAAGTCCTGAACCCCAACAGACTAGGCTGCAGGTTCCAGAGTGAAAGCTGCCCCCCAGAGCACCCTGCATTTGAGTCTCCTCTGCCGCCAATTTAGTGTGAAAATAACAAGGCTTTTCTCTGAGCTCAATTTTCACAGATACCCACTGAGCTCTGACTTACCCCACCTTGCTTGTCGATAACAGCGTATGCCAGCACAGCTCTGCAGTTAGCGCAGCGACTCTCATCTTACGTGGCATCAAACCCGTCTTTGTTCTTAAAATGTAACCCAAAACTCACCATGGCAACGAACAGTCCTCTTGGCCAGAAATGATCATTCTCTCCCTTGAGGTCTTCTCCGGCTTCTACCCAAGTCACTGGAAAGTCAATGCATTTATGTCAGAAGGAGTTAATAGGGGACCTTAAAATACAAAGGTCAGTTCTTACAGGCACAAGTGACAATCGGGTGCCTGGCTCCCTTGCAAAGTCAGTGAAGGTCGGGCGCCCGATTCCACTGCTGCCTTTGTGAATGGCCCTCTGCCCCTGAGTCAGCAAGACAAGAAATAAATACGTCTCATGCTGCCAAGGAAGATTGGCTGTGGGAGTTTTCGAATGTGTCTAGCATTCTGCCCTGTGGGGTGCAGCCCTATGTATCCATGCATAGCTGTGTCACAGTCTGTCCTTCCGTACAGCTCATGGGGTCCTGGCTGAGTGGTGCAGTAGACAGTCTGCGACTCAGAGTGCTACAGCTTGCTTTCGGAGGCTCCTCTCAATGTGATGTCAAAGATGCTGGAATTACTGCTGGGTCTGTTACAGCACATCGGCTGGTGATCCTTCTTCTGTGAGGAGAGATCAAACACAAACAACAAATTCTCCAAGTTTCAGCATCATCACAAGCACGTGCAATTAGAATGTTTTGGTATCTGCTAAATATAGGTCTTGGGCTCCACGTACTCGAGCAAACACATGGCAGCTGTTGAGTCTCTCGTCACTGAAATACCAGCGTCCTTATTACGCCCAAAGAACATGGAAAACAACTGTGGGGCACTTGTGAGATCGCGGGTCCCAAACACTAATTAAAAGGCCGTTAGGAATAATGCCCAATTGTTTGCATTTGGAAGGGAAGATGCTGCCTCTGTGTCTGTGCGAGTTGTTTCGCGAAGTTAATGGATTGAAGTGGAAATCCATCAGCCTCATGAAACAACTCAGACAGATACAGACAGACAGCATCTTCCTTTCCAAATTAAAAGCCCTTTCTGCTGCTTCCTGGAAATATTTGGGGCTTTGTTTTCTGTAATTGCCATCTAGCCGGTGGTACCGACGAGGAGAAGCCGTATACAAAGAGCTTGTTGTAAACAAACCATTTAGCTTACAAAGAATCCTGCTTTTATCTCAGCTCCCCGGGGCTGCCTATTTCAGTTCTCGAGCAGTTAATACCAGAGCACTTCTCTTCCCCAGGGTCAGAGCTGGGGCCTTCTTGTGCCGCACGCTCACCAGTGCAGTTTGCGTTTTCACTGACTGTGAACTCCTAAAGACCTCCTTTGTCCAACCAAATGCACCGTTGGACCAGGTCGTGTCCGGCTAGGCAGCAATGCAGGGACGGATTCCAGCAAGATTTAATAACAGCCACATTTTCCCATCACAGCAGCAAACCAGACCAAGAGAGGCAGACGCCTGTTACATTCAGCAAGGACTGAAAATATGGTCTCCAGTGAGCCCTGCCCAGTTGGCCGTCGCTTGGTTGCAGGAAGTGCGACTTTTAAGGAGTCAGGGCTTGTCAGAGCTCCAGGAAAGTTGTAGCGACTTGTTTCTCCCCCCACTGTTCCCTACCCTTGGAAAAAGAATCTCAGTGGGGTGAGTTCATCTATGTTATATCTGTGGGCTCTTTCCAGAGGAGATGCAAGAGCCCAGGTGCCCAGAGCAATGGTACCAGCAGGATCCTGGGCACCAGCCAGCCATTGGGACCCACAATTGTGAGTTTTCCAGCATTGCATCAAAACCATCCTGTGCAGAGGGCAGGCACTCAGTGCAGACATGCCTTAGCGTCATTGTAGCCCTCTGCCTGGGACAACGTCACACAGTGCTCTGGCAAAGCTTAGGGCCCCCAGCCTCCGAAAATGTGGCCCTCCTATTAAAAGGGTCCCAGGGTGCAGCACTAACCCACAGAACGGCATTTCCACTCTGGTCACAACCCTTCATCAATGCGACAAAAGCCTTCTGTAGGCAGGGCTGGAGCTGGAGAGCCAAGGGTCTGTCAGAAAACACCCCACTCACCCTGAGCAGGTAGGCAAAGCACACAGAGTTGCTCCGGAAAGTCATGAAATCACCCTCCAAAAGCAGGCCCTGGCTTGGAGTGCAGTGGGGCTGGTGTGCATTGCTCAGGTGCAGGTAGCAGCGGCTTACGGTGCCAGCCTGCCAGTCACCGTCCAGTCACGCGATCGGATTTGGGAGTCACACGCCCCATTCACCCCCCGGCACCTCTCGGAAGCAGCTGTCCTTTGCGCCAGAATCGCAGCTTGCTGGCGTTCAGTGAGCCCGTCGCTGGGCTAGTGATGAAGAAAACCTTAGCACTGGGGCAGGGGGTGCAAAGACAAGTCAGCGGGACGGCTGGACGCTCTCTCTGAGCTCGGTTTATCTCAGCGAGTGAGTGACTCGTGCCCCGTGATCCTACAGCTACGTACAGCTGGAAGGGGCCCGATGTGATCATCTCGTCCAGCCCCTGAAGTGAGGTGGGACCAAACAAACCTCTCTCATCCTGACAGATGCCTGTCTGTCTCTGACTTGCTCCAGTGATGGGGTTTCCACAACCTCCCTTGGAAGCGTCTTCCATTGCTTAGGTATCCTTAGTGTTAGAAAGCTTTTCCCAATATCTGACCTAAATCTGCTTTGTTGTAGATTAAGCCCATTACGTCACATCCTGTCTTCAGCAGACACTGAGAGCGTTGATCACCACTCTCTTTATAGCAGCCCTAGTCCGCGCAGTCTTCTTTTCTCAAGACTAAACATGCCCGGGTTTTTTAACCTGTGACTTGGGCAAGTCCCCAAACCTCTCTGCCTCCATTTTATGATGATTATTATTTATTTCCATTTCTCCAGCGGTGAGAGGCCCTAGTCAGAGACCCGGCCCCTTGTGGTAGGCCGTGAGCGGACACAGAACAAAGTGGCTTTCACTCTAAGAACAAAAGAAGACCCAATGAGTGGACCCAGATGGATGGGGGAGTGCACAGAAACAAAATTGACTAGATAAATTCCTCTCCTGAGCTCCTGTGGCCGCCAAGGGGACTGAGCTGATGGCCCAGCTTAGCGCTCTCATGCTGGAAGAGCTATCAGGAGGGCATGAGAGTTCTGGAGAACATTGGCTGTACCGAGGCCTTTGCTCCTCAGCCTTCTTTCAGGTGTGACCCTTACAAAATGAGGTGCGCCCCCCTTTGGAAATATTAGACTTAGATCCAGAGGGATCTGTGGGCCACAGGTTGAGACCCACCGGTTTAATATCCCAGCCTGGCTAGGGTCTGTATCCTGGGCTGCCCTATGCTGACAGTAGGATCCTCCCCTTGTACCATGCGTGTGGATCTCAATGTTGTAGCTACAGGACCAGGCCACATCGTTGTTCTCTACAGATGGGCTGAGATCCTCATCCTACTCCAGCCCCTTCATGCTGGGAAATGGGCTGGAACAGCGGAAAGGGGGCCTGAGAGCGTCACGTCCAGAGGGCGGTTCCTCTGGCTCCAGGACTGTGGAGACAGCTGTACGCCTGCCCTCCTGGTTCCCATGACCCCTTTGCAAGCTCCAGAGGTGGGATATGCCATGGGCAGGGCAGGACAGGACAGGGACAAGCCCTGCTGTGGAGAGCCCAGGTTGTGCTGTGATCTGGCCCCAGATGCGTTAGCTGTCAGAGAGTCTTAGCGCCTAAGGCCAGACACCTGGGACCACTGTGATTATTTAGTCTGACCTCCTGTGTCGTGCAGGTCAGATCCAGGGCAGGGACCTCTCTTTGTACATGTGAAAAGCACTGGGTAGTCCAGGGGTGCCACGTAAATACCAGTACAGCCCAAGGGAAGCTCTCCATGCAGGACAAGGGCATGACAAGCTAGTGCACAATAAGGGATCTGGGAGTCAGGGCACGTGGGTTCTGCTACGGACTCAGCCGTCAGCTTCCTTTGGCACAACACCTCAGTGATCCTAGCTGTAAAATGGGGTTAATACTTTCCAGGCTTGGTACAGCACTGAGAGCTACTCAGAGGAAAGGTGTCAGTGCAGAACACCGCCACGTACTCTGTAGTCTGCTTGCGTTGGAGCGACGCCCATTCAAAGTCCCATGCTCTAGAACGTCTAGGTCCACGCTAGAGCGAAGCTCACCAGGTGTTGTTTGTCTGCCATTAAGGTGAAGAGTGTGAACCTGTCAGAGGGAGAGGTGCTCTCCATTCGTGGAGTGGATGATGACAACTTGGTGATCTTAGCCAATCAGACCCTTTTGGTGGAGGGTCAGGTGATCCGCAGCCCGACCAACACTATTTCCGTTTACTTCCGGACATTCCAAGACGATGTGGTTGGGACTTTTCAGCTTCATTATCAGGGTACGTGTTTATTCTCCAGAGCCAGCCCCAGGGCGGGGAGTGCACAGCTGGCTGCTTTGCAGGCCAGGCCCCAGACAGCTGGACCAGGAGCGTGGTTGAGTGGCTAGGGCAGTAGACTGCAATCCAGGAGTCTTAGGGTTTATTTCTGACTCTCGCTGTGAGACCCTGGGCAACACTTCACCTCTCCTGTGCCCTGGGCTGCTCCAATTCCCATTGCAGGCTGGGGGCTAGCGGGAGGGAGACAGGATCAGGCCCTGGCTGTCCCCATTTGTAGAACACGTTCAGAGCCTTGGATGAAGTGCTCAGGTGCTACGTAAGTGTGAATGGTTAGAAGATAAAGCATCCTCCCCGACCCAGCGACAGCCCCTCTTCCATCGGCGTTGTATCCTGAATGGTTCTTGGACCATCAAATACAGCCGTTACAAGGCCGGTAACTCCCATGCTGAGCGTGGCGTAAACCAGGGACTGAGAGGTGAAATACCCCAGCCCTCAACTTCCTAAGGCCTCTTAAGAGAACCAGGTTGTTATCCCCCATAGCTGAATCCAAAAGCCACTGCAAATACTCGGACATGAACTGCAGGGTTCCCTCCCAAGTTTTGGCCCTTGGGGGATGTGGCTGTGTCCTGCGGGACTGGGCTCCGAGGAGCCCCCCCGCAAAGCAGGTAGGCATGTAAGCAATCCCGTTGTCTTCACGTTCTTAGAGTTAAGCTCATGTTTGAATGCTCGGCTGGATCAGGCCAGAGTGAGCAGCTGTCTCTATGCTATGACTGTGGGGCTTCCCTGGCAGACACAGGCTAGCTATTTGTATGGGCCTTGACAGATCTAGCCTTCCTGACACATTCTGGTGATTTTTTCCCCCCCAGGTCCATTGCATTTTGTTTCTGTTCCTGTACAGAAGCCCTTCCTTCATGGATACTTACGGAATATTTATTTCTCTTGCCCAGCTACAGAAATATAAATGGCTACAAGTGAATTCTTTTTAGAAACAAGAAGAGAAATGATGTCTAATCAAAAGCATTAACAGGTGTAAAGTAATCAGTCAGTGGGTTCGGGGGCACTTTCTGTTTTCTGAAAACGCACGTCACCATCAAGGTGCGGCTGGGGTAATGCGAAGAGGTGCCAGCACCTCTTGAGCACCCACCCACACACCTGATTGCAGAAACACTCCGAGAAGACAGTCGTGTTGCTTAAAAAGCTCGCTGTGTCTTTGTTGCAGTGTTTATGCTGAGCTGTAGCTTCCCGCGCAGACCTGACTTTGGAGACGTCACTGTCATGGATCTACATTCTGGTGGACTCGCCCATTTTCACTGTTACCTGGGCTACGAACTGCAAGGTCCCAACGTGCTTACCTGCATCAATGCCTCTCGGCCTCACTGGAGCAGCCCGGAACCTGTCTGCTCAGGTACAGTGACTGTTACGTAGCGCGAACACTGGACTCTAAATTAATTAGCTGTTTTCTTTCCATTAAAAGTTGACTCTGATCTCGGGAGAGGAGAGCCACCCTAAACCCTGCTCCCATTGACATCAGCATGAACCCAGAGGAACTATCAGATTCAGTGAAACACTTTCCAGGAGGAAAGCCCAACAGAGCGGGTGTGGTCTCTGCCACACTGGGTTGTCGAGAAATCACACTGCTGAAAGGCACTGCCCTCATTTCCCTCGAGACTATTTTTAGTGGAAAGTTGGAGGCAATTTTAACTCCACCTGGGGCCTAGTAATAGGAAGGAGCAGCTCCCTGTGCAGAAAGCACAGCCCGAGAGCAGACTCTGACCCTCGTCAGACAAGTAACAACAAAGAAATGACCAGTTAAAAAAACGGAGAATGAAAATGATGAGCAAAGCTCCTTTATTAAGGTGCTACTGCGTTTCTCAGTACGTCCTAGACTGCCAGGCAAGACAGACCTGCACCACTCATCTAGACACAGGAGTGTTCCGGGTCTCTTCGTTTGGCAGCTAAAAGCCCTATTGGGTCAAGACCCCACAGCTCTCGGTGCTGAACAAACCAGTAAGAGAAAGGCTGGAGAGCTGCCTGGGTTTAGGACACGACACTACGTCTGTAAGCCAGACACATATGGGGGCAGTAACAAGGAAATGGGCGTGGCCACATTTCCCTCATTAGTGGCAGTCAAAGCTCACTTTTCTTGTGGTGGGGGGCAAAGTTTTTCTTTGGACAGGAACCAAACCTGGCAAACGTCAGCCTCATAAGCAACTGTTTCTGACCATTAGGGCATGTGCCAGCAAAGATCTAAGAGGAGCTGGCTAGTGATCTTAGCTGTAACAGATGTGACCAGCAGTGGAATGAGATTCTTCTAGGGATGTTGCATCTGTTCGCTCCTTTGCATGCTCCGCAAGCTGCCTTCCTGGCTCTTTTTGAGATGTCTCCTTGGTCTGTCAACTGCTTAAGTGTGGATGGGCTGTGTGGATGAGCTGGGGCTCAGTGCCTCCCCTCGGACTCCAAGGAGGCACTGCCTCCCTCGGCTTCTGGCAGAGGTAGAATGCAAATCCCCTGGGAAATGGTTATCTGCTCAGCTCTTCTCAAAAAGTTCTGTCTTCTACCACTCTTCTGCTGTAAGCTGCTGCCTGTGTGTGCGAATCACTCATACCGTCTCCCTCACTGCATTGTCCAGCCTTCTTCCTACAAAAGCCTTCTCCCGGGAAAGTCTCCTGTGCCTGTTTCTCAGGGCTGCACACACCTGAACAGGATGGGGCGGTTTCAGTTGATGTTGGGTTTGGGGGTCTACTTCTCACTCCTAAGTTTCTTTTCCAATGTTAAATGCACCTAAAATGTCAAAGAGAAACCCTGTGTCCCCTGATCTGGGGTCAAACCCTCGCAAAACCATGTGTGGTTTGAATATGCAGCTGCAACAAACCAACCCAGAATCCCTCCTATTGCCCTGCTTTATGACTCTTCCCAGGGGATGGTGCTGAGTTGGTAAGAAAATAAAAAACCAGGGAAGATTCACATGCTTTGGGGATTCATAACTAGAGTTGTGCAGCTGCAGGGGCAGATTCTGCTCTCAGGCAATCCACTTCTTTGGCATCAGTGGAGTCATTCCCTGGTTTAGCTGAGAGCAGAACCTGCCCTGGTTTGGCAACTCATTTCTCGCTGAGGACGCCCTTTCTTAGCTTATGCTCACTGGTCAGCACATCGTGCGTGGCTGTTGTATCTTGCTGTGATTGAAGCTCTGAGTGGCTGTGTACTCCTGTCTCACTTCCCCCAATCTCCCTACCAGCACCCTGTGGAGGGATGGTGCATAATGCCACGATCGGACGAGTTCTCTCACCCAGCTACCTGGGGAACCACAGTAACCTGCATTGCGTGTGGACAATCGAAGCTCCCAAGGGCCAGAAGCTGCATCTGCACTTTGAGAGGCTCCTGCTGAGCGAAAGGGACAGGTGAGGCCCTGTGATGAATCGCTCATAGAGACACCTGTCTGGGTAACAGCCCAAGTTCTGGGGGCTGCACTCAATTGGGACACAGGTGCTGTCTCACAGGTGTCACCATGCTTATCCTGAAATCATCTGCATGGATCCAAGCTTGGGCATCCTCCAACCCCAGTCTCAGCACCCTGCTCTTCCCACCTCATGCCACCTGGCAGCCTCCCACCCCACCCAGGAGAGGCTCCAGGGTTTACTACCTGCCTCAAGACTTACTGGACAGTGTTACCGCAGTCCGTCCCCCCCGGGTGGGCTTCCCCTTGTCACCTTTCCATTGCCTGGGCCAGCCGGAGCTCCCCTGTCCCCGGGCAGTGCTGGGAACTGCTCACGGCAGTGGGAACCAGCGCGACGGCTGGGGACTGCAATGGCCCTGGGCAGTGCCGGGAAATTCCCACACGAGGGGCTCAGGTGCTCGCCTCTAATTGCTGTGAGACAGGCAGGTCTCGTGTGAATGCCTGTGTGGGGATTTCATCGTAGGCCAGAGGGTTTCAATGTGTGTGGGGGGCCCTTTCTGTGCTGCAGAATGAGAGGGGCCCTTGCAGGATAGGAGGGCACCCAGGGGGGAGTGGGTCTTGCTCACTGTGGACACAGGGGCCTCTGATATGGAGAAGCTGATGATCCACTGTTCTAGGACAAAACTCTCCCAGGAAGTGATAGAGTTGGCAGTGCTAAGGGGCCCGCACGTACCTTCAAAACCCACAGTCACCCCCATCCATTGTATGGGATTGGACAGGGATTGTGCAATGACAAATAACCGCAGCTGCAAACTGCCCCTCTGGCTTCCAAGAAAACCCCCAAATGCCGAGGCTGCTCCTCCCCCACCAATACCGCGTGTTACAAGCTCCAGTCTAGCGGCGGCCATAGCAGAGAGCACATAGACAGTCCTGACGTTTGGGTTTAAGTGGCATTAAAACTTCTGTCTGGTAGCAGGCAATAAAACTCACGTATGACTTGTGGAGAATGCAAAGAATAAGACACCAGCTGTACTACATGATAAAACAGACTTATCTGCTTTGTGAATGGGTGTTCGCATAATTTCAAACGCCGCCCTCCAAAAACCCGGGAATGGGGCCCTGCCTGGCTGGCATGGTGGATTGTGGAGAAGGCACAGTGGTGACCAGCGGAGACGTTACTTCCCGTTTCCCCCAAGACTATTTCAGGTGGCATTTTTACTCTGCCCGGGGCCTGGGAATGAGGAAAGAGCAGCCCCTTGCTCAGAAACGTGTCATGCTGTTACCACGTGCACATTTCATCCTCTTCCCCAGTGTGCTTCCAATGTGGGCTGAAAAGCCAGCTCCTCTCCTTGATCCTGGCCTGTGCTGGCAAACCAAGGTGAGGAGCCAGCACCTGCTGGCTTGGCCCCGGACCAGGCAGAAAGGTACCCCGCAGAGGATCCATTAACTCTTTCTCCTTCTAACACGCCACGTCATGTCTGAACAGGATGGTCGTGTACGGGGGAGAGAGAAACCATTCGGCCGTCCTCTACGATTCTCTCAGGGCAGAGACTGTCCCCTTCGAAGGCGTGATCAGCGACGGTTCTGCCATCCGCATTGACTTCACGGCGGACGAGGCAAGGGCCACCACCGCTTTCAATGTTCGATTTGAAGGTGACTCTCTCTCATTTGGGCTCTGGTGGGTGGATAGCAGCCGGCAGAAACTAGCTAACACTGCTTGTGCTCAGCAGAGTCAAGCAATGAATAGAGGCATCGATCGCAGTCACTCCAGCAGGGGCTACCCTTCTCGGCTCTGGGAAACTGCTTGTCCCTAGAAATCCAGCAGCCACCCCTTCCCTTTTCGCTGCATTACTTGGAGCACTGAGTGGGACCTGAGCCTCAAGTCTACCTGGCCCACCAGAGGAGGGGTGAACCTGCTAATATCCCACGGACAGCAGGCAGGCAAGCAGACATTTGCTCTGATGCTATTGATAACAGAAAACCAAATCTCCCTTTTGCTCCCAATTTTCCTTCTGCTTCCCCCTGCCATGGCACCATCCGATCAGAACCTATTTCCTAACTGAGGATGCGAAGACACTGAACATTCAGTCCCCTGCTTTGTCCTCTAATTCTGCATTCACTTTAAACATTTCACTGCACTCTCAGCTGTCCCGCACGGCTTTTAGT
This sequence comes from Pelusios castaneus, assembly GCA_007922175.1. Classification (NCBI taxonomy): domain Eukaryota; kingdom Metazoa; phylum Chordata; order Testudines; family Pelomedusidae; genus Pelusios; species Pelusios castaneus. Next base: position 7,365,058 of record ML685954.1, read on the forward strand.
TTAGAGGCTTTTTGCCTTCGAAAGCTTTGGTGGCAAAGCTCCCTCGTGGCCTATAGAAGCTGTAATGATCCTACGTGGGTCACCCACTTGACTGCTATTTAAGTCCCTCTGAACCCAGGCCTAATGCTCTGTGCTCCAAGTTATGAGCAATCTCTTTATATTTTAAATGTGCCCTGACAAGTATGGAACTACACTGTAGGAAGAGGGTCTGCGCTAACCACAGGGAACCCCTGCTAGCATTCAGCAAGAAGTGCATTGGAAAAGCAGAGAGCCAGATCCTCAGCTAGTGTCAATCAGGGAAGCCACACTGGCATGCACAGAGCTGACTTCCAGGGAGTTACCCCCGTTTGCACTAGCTGGGGCTGTAGCCCTGGTCTCCAGGAAAAGTAAACTAGATTTTGCAGTTCAGCATCTGTCCTATGCTCAGCTGTGAGTGCTAACAGAACGGGTGTCTGAGCCTTTAGATTTAGAACAGTCTCTCTCTCTCCAATCTGCTGGGGGTTCAGTCAAACCTAAGCCATTCCAGGCCCACACCCCCCACCAAGATAGGATGTGTGCAAAGGAGTCGCTGCCCTCCCTCCCGTCCTGGGGGAAACAGGCAGTAGGAAACCTGGCATGGACAGCCCTCAGAGTCAGGTATGTTGTCAAGTACCAGAGGACACTGTACCAGCCAAGCATGGCCTGCTGTGTCCTGGCTCACACTCAGCTCCAGCTCCACTTAGCAGCTGGGCCTTTTAATAAATGAACAATCCTCCTCCCAGGCGTAACCTGGGCATAGCCCCACTTCCCTGAGCAACTGGCTCAGTCTCAAAAGCCCTACTCCTTCCCTGCAGCTCCCCTATCCAGCCCTGCAGCTTCCTGCAGCTTTTTATCCAGTGAGCAGCCTGATTCACCCAGGTGAGGCCCATCCTGTAATCAGGGCTGATTCGCCACTGACTCAAGCCCTGCTAAAATCACTTAACAAAATCCAGGGCTGCCTGGCTTGGAAGGCAGGGGATTAAAGTCACAATGCATGGGGGTCATTGCAGTCACAAGCAAGTTCTGCCAGCGAGCAGCGCAGGGTGCAATCAATCACATGTTCAGGTGCCTGGGGGACGTAGAGCCTGTCAGCAATCTCTCAAGGGGTTGCTGGCATTTTCTGTCCCAGAGAATAGGGGATGATCTGTCCGTCCTCCAGTTAAACTTCCTGGGCAGGTCCGTACAACACAGCTTCAGCAAATGCTTGGAACCTCTGCTACAGATAAGTCATTGAATTCCAGTCACTTTCTTTCTACCTGCCAAGCGTCATGTAGCAGGCAGAGCAGCTGTAACAGCTGTGAACCCATTAATATCCAAGAGCTTCTCCTGAGAGCGGGGGGTTCAGAGACAGGCCTGGTGAGTCCCAGAGAGCTCCCAGAGATTTGCCACCATTGTCATTTAAATATGTTCCATGCTCGGGATCAGTCAGAAGCCTGCGGTGTCTGCACAGACTCAATAAGATGCAATAATCCCAGGGAGGAAGACTGCTTGGTAAATAAATCCCCTGCACCATGGCGTGTCTATCACTGCTGATAACATATGAAAGAAGTGGGGCTGTCTGAGACCTGGCGGCTCAGGACAGATAAACCATTGTTGATCCTAATTGCTTGTAAAATAAGCCATGGACCAGGGCAGCAGGTCCCCTGATGAGAGCCCGGCTGAGCGGCTCTCATGGGCAGTAGCCATGCTGGGAAGCGGATGCCAAGCACGGTGGGTTTGGGAAGGGTTTTCTGGACAAGGGCTTCCTCAGTGTGTGTCTAGTAAAAGGCAAAGAGAGAAAAATGCCTGGCCTGCCCAGCTGTGACCAGCAGGCTCTGTCGTTGACAGCTTTCGGCACATTGGTTCCCCGATTACAGCCCGTGGGCCCGAGAGCTGCTTGTTCGGGGCTGGCCAGGGGCCTTTCCGCGGAATTGCCACTCTCAGTTTTAAAGAACAGTTTAAGGTGGAAGGGTGCTCCCTCACACACCCCCCACTGCCTGGCACAGAGCCAGAGAGCGGGATGGAGTCTCCCCCAGCACCCAGCTCTCTGCCGGGTTCAGTTCCACAAATACAGCAGGGACACCCCAGGCTTGACTCCAGGGGGATGGGAACTGGCTCGGCTGGTTCTTGCTGTCCTCATCTCTAAGTGTCATATGGAGAGGTTACGTAACGTTGGCCCATGGAGTTACCCGTAGGCGGCTGGGAGGGGCTCAAGGCCTGGGGGTAAAGCCCGTTTACCTGCGGTGCGAGTTGTGTCACTGGCACAAGACTAGAAAAGGAGACAGTGCCGCGTGGCGTCTGCTGCTGGCCTCAGCACCTGTGCAATTAACATGGCATTTCCCTTGAAGCCTTCGAGCGAGGCCATTGCTATGAACCGTACATTCAGAACGGGAATTTTACCACTTCTGACCCTACCTACAACCTGGGGACGACGGTGGAGTTCACCTGTGACCCTGGCCACTCCTTGGAGCAGGGACCTGCCGTCATCGAGTGCATCAACGTCAGGGACCCGTACTGGAACGACACGGAGCCGCTGTGCAGAGGTCAGTTACCTGCAGTCCGCAGGGCTGTAAATGCAGGGGAACCTGCAGAAAGCAAAGCTCTGCAGTAGCAGGGACCTCGCTCCCAGGAACAGCGAGCGTATGGGAGTGAGTGTAAGTTGAAGCAACGTTCAGAGTCGGGACAACAAATACACAGAGGGCCTCAGCCCCCTCCCCCCCCCCCCGGGCCCACTGGCTGCACTGATCTAGTGGGTAGCTCGGCATTTCTCCAAGTCAGCTACCGGAGCACGCCACGGGAGGCAGAGTAGGGACTGTTCTCGGTGGGGTGTCACCTCTCTCCCTCTCCTCTTTCAGCAATGTGTGGAGGGGAGCTCTCTGCCATGGCAGGCATCATCCTGTCCCCCAACTGGCCAGAGCCCTATGCTGAGGGAGAAGACTGCATCTGGCGGGTACACGTTGGGGAGGAAAAGCGGCTTTTCCTGGACATCCAGCTGTGAGTACTTCGCAGGGGTCTGACCACCTGGGCTGATTTCTTTCCTCCAGCAGCTGCTTACTTCTTTACCATGTGTCGTGGTTCTGCTGGAACCAGAAATGGTCCTAAAGCCGTGCGTGTTTGTGAGACGTTGCTGTGCTCAGACGCCGCGGGAAGGCAAGTGAACGCAGAGTCTTATTGGGCACAGACAGGCTGTTGTTACTAGCAGCCTCCGTCCGAGAGAAAAGCCTGGCTGTGTCCCAAAGGTGTCTGTCTCTAAAAGTGCTGGCTGTCTTCAGCAAGTCCCTTACCCTCTGCGCCTGATTTCCCCGCCCTTGTGGGGGACCGGCTTGTTGCTCTTGCAGTATTAATAAGGCCAGCCTTTTAAATACAGCTATGACCCTCTCCAGCCAGGCAGAGCTGCTATGGGGACTACTGAAGGCCAAGCACTCAGAAGATGAAACACAAGTGTCATTTGGCTGGTGATTTATAACCCGGGATCACATCCCGTGGAAATCTGCTGGGCTCCTGGCAGAGGTTCTGAGCACACATTTTGCCTCCTTTTTCAGAATCTGCAGTTTTAATGAGCTGGCTGGCCCACGGTGACAAAGCTGCCGTGCCAGTTGGTACTGCTGGGTCTACGGCATGGCGCCTTGTGGCTGCTCTAGATCATCGGGGCCCCTCTTGGAAGGTGTGTGCTCCCGGACCCTGCAAGGGGCTCCCCCAGCCAACACAGGGAGAAGGCAGATGAAAATTCTGCTGCTGCGGTGTTCCCTGAGGTGCAGAACTCTGCCAGACGCATCCATCCCCAGCCACCCCTGCCCAAACTTTCCATTCTCTTTCTGTTCCCGGCCCCCTGGGGCTCTGGGTGGGACATTTCTCCCACCAGTCCCTGGTAGCCTTTCGTTTGTCCTGGGGTGCAGGAGCTGTCTCTGTGGGAGAGGGAGGAAAGTCTGACGCAGCAGTTGTTTTCTCACCACCCTGAGTGTATGTCAATGCACTTCTCTGGAGACTGCGCCCCGAGAGGCCCCCGAGCGCCCAGCTCCACTGGTGTGACTTGGGGAGGGAATAAAACCTTTTTCGGGAAAGCTGGGCGTCTCCTCTCCTGCAAAGAGGTTTGGAAAATGCCTGCTTTGTGGTGTAATCTGGCCCCTTTTAGAGGCTTGTCCTTCAGAAATACATGGCTGAGTAAGAGTCACTTTGGGCATGGATGGGGAAATCATCCCCAGTGGCGGAGGGCTCCCATCTGTCTGTCCATCAGTCCATCCGTCAGCAATGCCCTCCCCACACCAGCTGCACCCTGAGCCCGATTGGAAGCACAGAGCTGTGCCAGCCCTGGGTGGCTGTTCTTCCCAGGCCAGATTTAAATTGCTCCTGAATTCAGAGGAGCTGCACTCTCGGACAACAGCAAGAGCTCAGGCTGTGTCCCCTGGGCCATCTGCACCACTTGGTGACAGGGCCAGGCCAGCAGCAGCCTGAAAGAGCCGCCTGCCCGAGGATTTATTACCGCGAGCAACTCCTGGTGATTCTCTTTCTCCTGGCTGGCAAACTGGAGTGGTCAGCGGGGGAGAGGTGGCACAGACGTGGCTGTGGGAAGGGAGAGAGGCAGCCGTAACAGAGGGAGTGGGGCGCAGTGCCCCAGGAGGAGGAAGAGCGAGGCACAGGCTGACCGAGAAGCCGGGCGAGAGGAGGCCCCGATGCAGACCTGCAGCAAGCCACTGCTAGCTGTGAAGTAACACTACCTATTGCCCACCTCATTCGAGCCCCAGGCTCCCCGCTCTGCAGATGGCCGGGTCCTGGAGCAGCGTGGGAGGCTTTGGTTCCCGCAGGAACATCTGGAGGCAGGGGACGTTGTGACACCATAATGGGTTCCTGCTGGAACGTGACTGCCGAGCACAGACACCTCGTTTGCTTCCCCAGCAGGGCCCAATTATCTCATTTCCATGTTCCACAGCACTGAGCTTTCTGCTGCGCCAAAGAACAGAGAATTAAGTTCAATTAAGTGGTGGGGGATCCAACCACGCAGCCAGCACGACGTGACGGCTGCTCATGGCCCGGCTCTGAAAAAGGTGATGACACAGACGTGTTCTGTGCGTCATCCGGTCACAAATCAGTCTCTTCATGCCGGCTGTACACCGTGCAGCCACAGGCACGGGACGCAGGTTTCTGGCCCAGTGCAGCTCTGCAATAGAGAGGTCACCACTCCCCATCCCGTGCCCTGCTCTCTGACGCCAGCCCAGCCCCTCTGTTCATCCAAATTATAGCAGGCTTTGTATGCAAGCTGCTCCCCTCTGTCTGCGGAGCCCTTCGGCAGCTGATCTCTCTCCTGGGGCCCTGGTCAGCACACTTCATCTTCACGCACGGGGGCGTCCTGGCCTTGGAACGGGGGGCGAGTCTGCTGGATGTGGCCATGGCCTGCATTGTTTGGTGGCGGGTGGGCTGTGACTGGCTGGGCCATGTCCCCTGAGTCTGACTGAGTAGCGCACCGGCTGGATTCCCCTGTGAGCCTGTCTGACCAGACTCCCCTCTCCCTTCCCTTCCCAGTCTGAACCTGAGCAACAGTGACATCCTGACCATTTACGACGGGGACGAGCTCACGTCCCGGATCCTGGGGCAGTACGTTGGCAGCAGCAGCCCGCAGAAGCTCTACTCCTCCACTCCCGACCTCACCATCCAGTTCCACTCCGACCCCGCCGGCCTCATCTTCGGGAAAGGGCAGGGGTTCATCATGAACTACATAGGTAGGTGAGACGGAACCGCTGCTTCGTCCAGGCAATGCGGCTGGACACGTTGTCTCTGGCTGTGGAGTTTGCCAAGGCTGTGACTGAGCAGGTTCTGACCCAGCTTTGGGCTTTTCCAGCGCTGCTCTACGTCCCCAATCCCACGTCTGGCCCAGCGCAGGCAATGGGGCCCCGGGCCCCAGTTCATCTCAGCTGATGCCACGCGCTAGCCCTGCGCAGGCTGTTAGCATCAGTGGTTCCTGATGCTGCCCTTAGCAGCCCCCAGGGAATGGCCACGTCCTCCACCCTCAGCCCTCTCTGGCTACTTCCCCTGGACTTTTTCCAGCCCTCAGGCCCCCATCCACCAGGCTGCAAAAAGGGGGTGTGGGACAGGCCAGTCTGAGGCTCACTGCTCCTGCACCCGTGTCTCGGAATAGAGAGCAGGAGGAGCTCCGTGGGGGTTATCTGGCCCCTGGGGACAGAGTCACTCATTCGGCACCTGTCACCCAGTGCCCTCCCAGCTCTCCAATGTATGGCTGGTGCTGGCCCTGCTGCACTGGGGTGGCCTGCGCTAGCCTGACTCCTCTAGGATGCTTTGGATGGGCTCATCTGTGGGCCTCTCAGCACTGACCCTGAGCTCCCCAGGACAACGTGTGCATTGCAATACGCCAGCTGCAGCCAGAGCCCAACGTGCACACACACACAGCACCCAGCGTGCTCACACACAGTGCCCAGCTTGCACACCCACACAGAGTGCCTGGTGTGCACACACACACACTGCCCAATGTGCACACACACAGAGCACCCCGCTTGCACGCGTGAAGAGCACCCAGCACCCCTTGAAGGATGGCAGCGTCACTTGGGGTGGGAGGAAGCAGCAGGCAGGCCAGGGGTGATACATCCAGATTAAGTACTGGCCGGCTTCTGTGTGTGGCTCCAGAGGTGTCACGGAACGACTCGTGTTCAGACCTGCCTGAAATTCAGAATGGGTGGAAGACCACGTCGCACACGGCACTGGTGAGAGGGGCCAAGATTACCTACCAGTGTGATCCCGGGTATGACATCGTCGGGAGTGACACGCTCACCTGCCAATGGGACCTCATCTGGAGCAGCGACCCTCCGTTCTGTGAAAAAAGTAAGATCCCCCCCCAATATCCTCCCCACTTTGCTTGGTATTGCTGGGCCCCTACACGCGCTCAGCCTGGTCCAGAGCCCACCCAGATCACAGAGAGTCTTTCCTCTGACCTCTCTGGACTCTGGCTCAACCACACATATTGTTTCGGCTGCATGTGAAACGGGACTCGTCTGTGCTAATCAGGGGCTGGAGAAAGTGTTTTCCGACCTCCTTCATGTACCTTTGACAGTGGGCTCCACCCAGGGCCATTTCTCAGCCCCCACCGCTTGCCTTCTTGTGCTGCTGCTTGTCCTCTGCTACGCTCCAGTGCGGAGTTACAGACCCTCTCTGTCTCTAGTTATGTACTGCACGGACCCTGGGGAAGTGGAGCACTCCACCCGTTTAATCTCTGATCCGGTGTTGATGGTTGGAGCCACCATTCAGTACACATGTAACCCAGGCTTCGTGCTGGAAGGAGGGTCCCTCCTGACGTGTTACAGCCGGGAGACAGGGACGCCAATCTGGACATCAAGGCTACCTCGCTGCGTCTGTAAGTTGGCCTCAGTTCTCTATGGCGTTCCAGTGATTTCTCCTCTCGTGGCTGCTCAATTGATCTGCAAGTTTCCCACTGAAAATGTAGAGCCCTCTGAACCCAGCAGAGAATGTGCCGGTGTCATTACTAATAACCTGGGACACAGCAAACAGTCCATTCTGTAAGCACCAGACCCGAGTCAGGTATCAGCAAGAACCGTTCCCGTTCTTTCACCTCCCGTTTCCGCCAGGCTTTTTCTGCTGTCCAACAGCCAGATGTTTAGGGAAGCTCTGCGCTGCAGCCACAGATGCTGTACACCAGTGTTTTTCGCTGACCGGTCCACGATCTCCCTGACACCGTTTGGGAAGGCAGCATGCCAGTCCCTGGTATCAAAACGGTTGAGAAACATTGCACCAGGCTTGTCCATGCAGGAGGCCTTTTCTTTGCCAGAAGTTTGGCGCTCCCGCCCGGCACCCCAATTCAGAACCGTTAACGAGTCCGCTAAGCCAGGTCTAGAGCGAGGTGACAATAAACGCTCGTTAAAGAGGGTGATGCAGCTGTGTAGCAGCTGGCTCCTGCCACGCCAGGCTAGTGGGTTGATTCACCGCCACAGCACTGAATAGCGCAGGGAAGGTGAAGAACCCGTTTCTTACCTGCTCAACAGCAGCTCTCATGTAACCCCCTGCTCCTGATCTAGAGCACAGGCTGCCCACCCTGTACCCACTCTCCCCCGCAGTGCAGCTGGTCCAACCCGCAGCCCTGTTATTGCAAGAGACGGCTGCGTCATTCTAATCTGGCAGTGCTCAAAAACCTCCACCTTTGTCATTCCAAATTTGGGGGGTTACAGGTTCCTCGTCATTCCAGTGGCCATTTCCACCAGGTTTTCAGCAGATCCCTTGGGAATGTGTCAAAGAGTTGACAGGACATTTCCCCTATAAAACGGAAACACGTGGACAGTGTCGGCCATTTACATGAAAAGAGTGACAGTGTCTTTTTTTTTTTAAAGAGGCCGTTTTCAACAAAAAGGCTTTTGGGGCAATTTTCAAGCAGCGCAGACTCCTGCTGACCGCAAAGGGGGTGCAAACTCTGCTTACCCCAGGGGAGGGATTCCTCACACCCAGGGAGCCCACGACTGCAGTGAGCAAGTCAGTGTCGTCATCCTGCAGGAGTGCTGGGCGCCATTCTCTGGCAATACGTGACCACTCCAGCCAGGCCTCCCAGCACCAAATATCACCAGCCTGAGCTGCTGAGAATCACTAGCCAGACCCAAAGACCACTGGCTTTAAAATATGAGGCTTTACAAAATGGTCAGTGTGGGGGGATCTTTTTATTGGCTGTCAGGGCTTTGAAAAAATGCTGGCTTAGAGTCTCATGTCATCACCTGGCTCCAGGAGCCGGGGCTTTTAAGAGGAATGCCAAATACCATGGGAAACATGCCCAGATCACATGCATTGGCAGCACCGAGCCCTGCATATTACTTCTCATCTGCTCTTCTCTTGGAGATCTTTCCAGGGTCCATGTCCGGGGGGTGCAGGTCGTGGGCGCACACTCCTGTCCTTTGCTGCGGAGGACACCCGACCTGCACAGGCCTGTGATTGGCCATGCTCTGTCTAGCTCCTGGGGAATATCAGTCCAGTAACCAGTACCGTCCCTGGCACGTTTCCTTTAGCTAGAGGCTTGTCATTTGGGAGCGGAAGATCATGAGCTCTCCTTGCTAATGACCAGACAGGCTACTTTCACGAGGGAGCGAGAGGGCAGAGTTTGGGAGAACGTCTCACACCCTCTTTGTAGCTCTCGCCCCATTTCAGCGGGTGCCAGTGAGCTACTCGCAACCGCCATCTCCCCCTGCTGGCGTTTTGGGGCCACTGCCGTTTGGTCCAAAGCCATCGCTGCTTTCCTGGTCTCCCTGCATCCTCTTGAGCTCCAGGGGAAGGGGCAGCTTCCCTGGATGACAGGCAGCAGCTCCAAAACTCTTGTGACGGGTGAACATCCAGCCTGGGAAGGGGGCGGGCCAGGGTGTCGGTACCGCTTCAGCCCCGCTCAAAACGAGGAGACAATAACACCAGAAGTGGAATTAAATGTGCCTTCATTCCAGTTCTCTGCACCCTTCCCTGTGCCTGGCCCAGAACCGCTCTCCGGTGGGCACCGCTGCCCCAGCACAGAGCCTGCACAGCGCATGCCCAGGAGCACCCGAGTGCTGGCTTAGACCCTGGCCGCATTCCCTTCTGCACCCTCTGTTCCATGCAGTGCCCATTTGCTGCACCCTCCGTTGGGCAGCTGGCACAAGGAGGGTCCCCAGAAAGGGGCAAAGCGGGTGCAGAAATCTTTGACTGGACCAACGTCTGCTGGAGAGAGAGACAAGCTTTCGGGGCTCCCGGGGCTCTCGTTCAGAGCTGTGGGAGGTACACAGCAGAAGGCTAGGCGGAACGGGGCTGTTCAGAATAAGTCCTGAGCACGTATTGTAAGGGACCATTCAGGTGGAGTGGCCCATTCACACTGCTGCACTCATAGGCCAATAAGATGGGGTTCATGGGAGACAGGAGGCAAACAGCTGTGTGAAAAGCTACGGAAAAGCTCTGGGTCAGATCCCCTATTGGGGCAATGGGGCCTCACTTCATTTGAATTGACAGAGCCTTTGCTGTCAGGCTGCTCCACCTGCCCAGTGTCCTGTTGGAGAGGTTCGTCTCTCTCTCTTTCCGCTCTCTGTCTCTCATGCCCACTCCCCAGGGACCAGCATCAACAGCCTCCCTCGCCCTGCAGAATGCCACCTTGGTCCTGCCTGAAATTCCATCTGTTCCTGGACTTTGCTGGCTTGTTTTAAATAGCCTCAGCTCCCTCCATCATCCTCTGGTCTACTCAGACCCGTTGGGTTCCCCAAAGGCTGTGCAGGGAGGCGGGGTTAGAGATCACATCGCTCTTCGCTTCACATGGGCTGGAGGCCAGAATCCGCAGCCCATTTGCATCTGCTCTAAGCAGGCCCGGCCCGTAATGTAGACAGAGTGCCCGGCTCTCTGACATTCCTGGCAGGACTGCCTGAGGATTCCCACTGAGCAGCCAATTCAGGCGCCATTGCTTGGATCAGGTTTGCTGTTGCTGCACTGTCCCGAAAATTCAGGAATTTGCTCCATAGCCAGCCCGAGGAAAAGCACTGGGAAATCACAGCTCCACTTTGTTGCTTTATTCCCTGTGTGTTCTCATCTGCAGGAGGGGTTTTGCCCAATGTTCCTAAAGAAGCCTCCCTCTCTTCCTTCCATATCCGGTGCCATGTCAGAGACTAGCCATGATGCTATTTCCAAAGACGATTTCCTCTGGGAATAGGTCTGTGCCCATCTCTGTGTGTGTCCATATTTTCATGGTGGCGGTGACTGGAGGACGCCAGTAGAGGTGGTGTTGAAGTTGGGTGTCTTCCGGGATATTAGTGAGACAAGGTGGGTGAGATCAGTCATAGCTTTCATTGGCCCACCGTCTACTGGGGAAACCAGAGCAATCAAGGGAGCCGAGCGCACAAAGTTCACCTTTGTAGACATTTAGCACACCAGGCTGTTACCTGACAACTGCTTCTCTTTAACCAAATCTAGTGGGTGAAGGTGAGGAAGATAAATCCAGTAATTACTGTGGCTATCCACAGAGACAGCTAGGGAAAAGCTCCAAGTCGGGACAGACAGAAAATGCATGACTCACACTGGGGATGTGCTTCTTTTCAGCTGAAGAGTCGCTTGCCTGTGATAATCCAGGATTACCTGAAAATGGCTACCAAATTCTCTACAAACGTCTTTACTTGCCAGGCGAATCCCTGACCTTTATGTGTTACGAAGGCTTTGAGCTAATGGGCGAGGTTACTATCAAATGCATTCTGGGCCAGCCGTCCCATTGGAGCGGACCCCTGCCCATCTGCAAAGGTAAGAGCTCTCCAGAGACAGCTGAAAAACAAGGCCAGAGTTTGGGAAGGGGCTGGAATCCACAGCAATTTTGCAGCTAGCCTCAGCTGGTTCCAGCCATGCCAGAGAATTCGCTTTGAGCAGTAACTAACTTCCTCCAGCATGGAGATTTATTTCCATTCTCACCACCAGAGCATTGCTGGTCATTGCTGCTGCAGGAGCCTCCGTAAGAGCTCCTCCTTCTGTTTCTGCAAATGAAAGGCTCACTGGCTGTAACCCAAGTTCTCGTAGCCAGATTCCTGGCTGAGGGGATCAGAGATTTTGGCTGTTATGGATGTATCTTTAATAGGTTCTGCTCACCTTGGGGAGGAAATCCATCTTTCTAATGAACTGCTTTGGACACTGCCTCGCGAGTGTGCAGACACCGGGCTGGGGGAAGTAAGAATGGTTCTGTTTCCAGACTCCGCCCCAAGTCCTGTGAACAGTTTGTTCCTGCATTTAACATTTCTTCCGTGTACCATTGTGATTCTGCCTCTGGTCGCTAGTTGAACGAGCATGAACCCTGGCCCAGAGGAGGCCCTGCTTGATTAACTGGCCAGTTCTTAGTTTCAGTCTATTTCATAGACAAAGGAGGAACCTCCTGTTAATACTTCAAACTGCAGGGGATAAATACCACTTAATTTCCTGTTACTCGCATAGCAACACTTGTCTCTGGAACGGCACAGGGTGTCCAGGCTTTTGCAGATTGCTTAGAAGAGGCTAATGTAGTTCTTCTGGGCCCCACGCTTCGCTTTGCAGATGATCTGCCCTGCCATTATATGGTGCGTGCTGTAAGGCCAGTCCTAAAATACCTTACCTGGCTCAGGCCTGGTCTACACTGAGGGCTTAGGTTGATGTTCGACCTGCTCCAGCCTGTGTACACAGAAGTAAGTCAAGCGTGTAACTCCACCCCTGGAAGAGGCGTAGCGTTTAAGGTGGATGTAGTAATTGACCTTAAAGGCAACGTGTACCAGAGAGCCCCGCTGTGGCTCCCCTGCCAGCCAGCAGCCCCCACCAAGGCTGTCACGGGCCCCGGGAGCCACACAGCCAGCTCCCCTGCCGGCTCCCCAGATCCACAGTGGGACTGCGGGGGTCAGCGGCAGCCCCGGGGTAATGGGGACAGGAGAAGCCGGAGCATGGAGTGTCGTGTGAACACTCTCCTCCGGCTTTATTATGTCGATGTATAAACATCGACTTTAGATGGCGCCCAAGTGTAGACCCGGCCTCAGCACGGTCCATGGAGGGAAGACCCGGAGTGGGGGACTCCACAGGCTCACACTGATGGAAGACACCTCCAGAGTATGTCACTGTAGGTAGAGGACAGGAGCCGGGCTGGGGGTGAAGGGGGGATGGCCAGTGGCGGCTGAATGGGAGGGAGAGTTGAGAGGATGCACAGACGTGCACCCACCAGAACTTTATTTCCCTTCACTCCTAAAACAAGGACCAGGGGACATTCAATGCTAGGAAATCTCCTTTTACGCAGCATGCGAGTGGCCTTTGGAACTCACTGGCACAAGATTCCAGGGAGGCCAAGGGCAGAGCAGGATTCAAGAAAGGCACACACACCGATAGGGATAGTGAGAGCATCCATCGTTATATTAAAGAGGAGGGAAAAGTTATAAACTCTCGTGTTCAGGGCATAAAGCGACTGCTAGCTGACAAGGTAGAAGGGCAGGTTTTTCTGTAATTGCCCACTCTGGGGTTTCTGGCTGTTTTCTCTGAAGCATTTGAAACAAGCCACTCTTGGATCAAAGAGGGCAGATGAGATACCCATCAGATATTCCTGAGAGGGCACGGATGCCTTCCCCTGAAGGAGGAGATCTAGTGGGTTTCCTCGTGTTGCTAGAAACGCCCTTCTGGTTAGTTCTAATTTCTGTTCTTGGGCACTGGAGTTTTCATAAAGAGGGTTAGGATTAGGGGAAATAGCAGGGGTTGTACACAGGGTTGCCTACCCCAGGACCATCTCTAACCCTGCCAACAATTCCCAATTTCTCTTGCAGTGAATCAGGACAGGTTTGAACACGCTTTAGAAGGTGAGTGAAATGCATTTGATGGAAAAGTCCCAGTAAGGCAGACCACAGCTCCTGCGTTTGGTTGGCCAGGGCAAACAAATTTGCAACAAGTCTCCATTGCAACCTTGAGGTTGGATTGCTCTTCAGTTCAGAAGTTAGAGGCTGTGGAACATGGCGGGGCTGACCGCTGTATGCGTCAGGCTGTCACCGATCTCAGAAACCGTCCAGTCCCATGCCCTCAGTGCATGACTCTTGATGGAGTGGTAAAATTTGGGGAGCTCCTTGGGTACCTGTGGTATCCACTGGGGCCTTCAGCGAGGACCATTGGACAGAAATGGCATTTCAGACAATAAAATCTCTCTTTCTCCTGCCATCTCCTGTAGGGGTCCCTCTTTGAGAGTGGGACATTAGACAATAGATGGGGTTGCTTTGGGCTTGTGAAGAAACCTGGATCTTGTGGTTAACTTTCAAACAAGCTTCATTCTGCAGCCAGCCATAGAGACAAGGGAGCAGTGTGTGGAAGGCAGCAGAGGTTAGCAGAGACCCTGAGTCTGTGGGGAGGGAACTTCCAGTGTTTGGCGCATGGGAACATAATGAATATTGTGTTTGCAGTAGCAGAAGCTGCTGCAGAGACATCGCTTGAAGGGGGAAACATGGCATTAGCCATATTCATCCCGGTGCTGATCATCTCGCTATTGCTGGGAGGCGCCTACATCTACATCACAAGGTAGGGACCCGCTGTAACTGGAACAACACTGGACACTTCTCCAGGGCCTGACAGCCGGGGATCTCCCAGTGCTTGGGGAACCACGGCTAAAACCTCTCCAAATGCCCTCTGTGGCCTGACTCCCAGGAGAGTGAGCCTCTGTGCTGCTGAGGCTGGCCGGCACCTCTGATAAACTTGCAGGATTTGCTGCCAGCAGTGCGTGATCGTGGTGCTGAGTAGAGAAGGCAGGAGGGAGAGTAAAGAGGAACGGGCAGTTTGGAGCATGAGTGAGGTTCTCCTTGCTTGGTGCATGTCCCCAGGTGACTCCAGGGTCTTCCTTACGATTCACGCCTCAGTTGCCAGGTTCTGGGCTGTCCCGATGCAGCGGTGATGTCTCTCTTGCTTGTTTTCCACAGATGTCGGTCCTATTCCAACTTGCGCTTGCCCCTCATGTACTCCCATCCGTACAGCCAGATCACAGTGGAGACGGAGTTCGACAACCCGATTTATGAGACAGGGGTGAGTTGGTCTTCTGGTGCCTCCATTCTCTCTGTCTGTCCATTACGTTAAACGAAAGCAAGGGCTTCGTTTCATTTGGGGCCAAACGCAGCTGTCACGTGCTCAGAGCACGTGGGACGGTCACTCTCCCCCCAGCCTCTAGTGAGAGAACGGCTCTGTTTCTTACCTCCCTCTGTAGCAAATGATGCAGTGAGTCACACAGAAAACCAGTCTTTAAGGGACTTTCAGGGGCACCAGCATTTCTACCCCACCCGGGGGGAGGGTGAGCCAGGGACGAAGGCGCCAATCTGTCAGGCCAGATTTCCCTCTCAGGCTTACTCTGGCCAACAGGACCGGGGCAGTGGTTGGAGCAGCAGAGGAAATGAGGATGAACTCGATGCCGCAGGGCTGCTTGGCTGGCAGAGCTGGGAAGGGGAAGCTGCTCTGCCATCAAATGGAGTAGCAGGGAGACCTGCAAGCCTCTGCAGAGAGGGACAGATCTTGCCAGGTTCTGAGCACCCCTGGCTCTTGTTCTGTCTCAGGGAAGGGGGGTGAAAGTTGAAGGCGTTTGGCACATCTGACGACTAAGCTCGTGGTGCACTGTGAGGGCTACGGGCATGTCTGGGCAGATGGGCGGATGGGTGGGTGTCTGAGAAACAGGGCAGTGCCTTGGTGTGAGTGAGGTCTGCAGAAGATTCCTGCTGCCAAGTCTCAGTTTTATGGTGAGCCTCACAGTGTTTGGCGTTCCACTTAGAGGACCCAGCCCCCAGGGGCAGCTGTTTACAGGAGTATCTCAGCTTTCCTTTGAAAAAGTCACTTTTCAGCCCCATGGTTGTGAAGAAAAGCTGGAAAACATTTCCAGGTGTGACCCAAAGGCTCAGAAACCGGAAAGCGGAGTAAGAGACCCCCACAGTATGTCTTGGCTAAATCTGATGCTATATAACCAGTCTCATGATTTGGGGGACCTGATTTATGATTTCTCAATATCCAGGGTTGGCCACTTTGTTATCGTCATGAGAAAATTGTACCAAGCAATAAATCTGTTTAGAAATGGTTCTAGTTAAATCGACACAGCTCCCTTGTATGGCCACTCTTCAGTGGAAATCAAAGGTGGACCCCAGGAGCTTTGAACCCTTTAACCCCGTCTGTTTCTAAACCAGTCTAATGGCATCATTTCATGGCTGTTTTCTTGCACTGAGGAGGGCCGGCTGTCACGTCAGGCTGACCTCACGCAAATCAGGCCTGGTTAACCAGCGGGGAAACCAGCCATTCCTTTAAAAGTGTTTCTTCTTCTTTTCAGGAAACAAGAGAATATGAAGTTTCAATATAAAGACAGCGGTATAAAAGTCTCCAGATGTGAACTAAATGTACTCTAAGAGAACTTCCTCAGTAACTAATCCAGAGACCACGTGGAGTTTAATTGGAATCCTGGAACAACTGTTGTCTTTCCTTTCGCCTCTTGATTGATGATTTCACTGTTTTCTTCACTGTATTTATTCTAGTTAACTTGAGATAGGTGTGTTCAAAGTGTTACCGGCAGGCTCTGCTCCACTCCCTCGACGTGCACACACTCTGAGGACCAGCGTAGAGCTACCCCTCCACACATGAAGATGGGGAGATGCCAGGGGTCAGCTGGCCCCGTCCCTCTGCAGCGACAGTCTCCAACTCTGCGCTGGCCACATGCAAAGGGATTTTCAGATTTTTGTGTTATTAAAAATTAAAGGTTTCCATGCAAGAGCCTGCAGTTAACTGCCAAGAGCTGGCTTAGATAGAGTTTGACTCCTTGGTATTATTGATAGAGAGCCTTTATGGACACCCTCCTAAGCCTAACAGCTACCCACACATTTCTGGTTCTCCTAGAGTTTGTCAGGAATCTGGTGCTACACTCTCGGATTCAGAGAGCAGCCTCTCTCTTGGGGCCCGTCTCGGGAGTGTTGCTAGACAAGACAGGTATAGAGCGATGCACTCGGGTGTCTGGGGAGAAAGAGGACGCAGTGGCCAAAGAAGCGAGTTACATCCTGCTTGCTTTGCCCAGTTCCTGGAGAGGCAGATATAAGAAATCGTGAGCTGCTGTGGAGAAGCATTAACGTGTGCGGCCAGCAATTGCTGAGCACATGAACCCCAGTCTCAATGGCGCTGGCAGCGTTGCAAGAGGACATGGGTCAAATCTTCTCGGGCAGCGTTCCCGCTACCTTGGGAACAAAGAGGCTGGCCTGTCTTCTGCTGACACCTATTACTGCTCTTCCACATAGACAGCAGCCATTGCAAGGAGACGCCCAGGCCTCTCTCGAAGTCTGAGTTCACCTTTGCCCACTTTGCAGTAAGTATCTCAGGGTAATAAGGATGGAAACAGGACCCTATCACATTCGCTGGTTCATTTGGTAGCATTCGCTCTCATGCAACTGGAAGAGTCTACTGTTCTTCTGGAATAGCTGCTCTGGGACGGGCAGGTGGGTGATTAGTTAACAGCAACTCAGCCGGGGAAGAATCAGTCAGTCCTTCCTCCCATCTCCCTGGAGCAAGCCAAGCCAGCAAGGTGCGCTTGATCAGATTTCAGCAGCATGGGAAGACGTTACAGCAGCAACGGAACCACTATGTTCCTGTCATTCCAAACCCATTGCAGGGTAAGGACAGGAAGTCACCGCAATTTGCACTCGGCTTGTGAGTCGGGCATTGGGTAAGCCCCGTTTGGAGGAGAGAGAATAGAATAGTGGGGTGATTGTAGGGAAGAAAGTCAGGTAGTCAACAGACCTGAATAGCAGCATAGGAGACCAACCTCTGAAGGAACACAGCAGGCAAAATAGAGCCCTTAGTAGCCGCGTCCATCTTGATCTAACCCTGGGACAACTGGACATCAGACACCCCATTCAGACTCTTCGATTCTGGAGAATAATGTGTTTGCCTTTAACAAAACAAAACAAATGCTCAAATGTTTCCTTTCCATGGAAACATAAAGATTTGGGAAAGGTTCCATCAGCTTAGTTACCAATACCGCTCTTCACAAAATGGGCAATCTGACGGGGCCATTCCTGCTAACACTGGAGGGACAGCGACATTGTTCATGTTTCTTTGCCTGCTGGGGTCTTTCTTCTGTCTTTGTAGAATGGCAATTGTAACCATGACAATGTTCCCGTCTGTTTTAGTTTAGAGAAGGCTAGTGCATCTCTGCTGTTGTACGACTGAGACATTAGATTTTTTCCTTTGAAAAAAAACCCAAACAGCTGAATGTGTATTTGTAATTTGTAAAGGTTTAAAAAAAAGAAAACCAAAAAAAAAGTGCCAAAAATGCATTGGGCATTTCATTTCTGTTCATACCTGTCTGTTTTTATAAGAACAATGTGAAAATTGTTGGGATTAAATATTTTTGAACACGATACAGTACTTCCATGGAAGCTCTAGAATTTAGTGTAACCTTAATACCAATTGTATTATATTTTTTAATGACTAAAAATAAGTTTGAGAGCTTTGAGCCACAGAATATGCCTGTGATTCAGCCTGTATTACACGCTGCATACACGTCAGCTCTATCTGCCATGTGATCAGCAAGTCTCCATAGTTACACATGCACACTTCAGTCTCGGCACCAACCTTTACGTTGTCACATTCTTGAATGAAGTCTGGTCTGAAATGAGTGAATGGTGCAGAAAACTCCCCCTGGAGCCAAGCTGTGAGGGTAGTGTGGTGGGTCCATCTCATAGGATTCAGCTGTGCGACTTTTCTCCAGAAAATGGACACAGCTGAACTTCAGCGTGTGAGCCATGTAGTTCTGGGGAGCACCGACCGGCTAGCTTCTGGACCTTTGCAAGTCAGTAGGATGAGATTTGGCTCACTGTTTTCTCCAAAGCTCAGCCAGCCCAAATGGGTCTCTAGTTTCCATTAGATTTGACTTTACAGATGAAGCTTTTCATTTCCCCCAGAAAGAAATAGAGAAACAACGGCTTTCTCCTAGGCTCCTTGCTTTTCACTCTTCAAGGTCATGAGCTCCTCTGTATTACAACCCTGTCAGGGCAATATGCTGCCCTTTTTAGAACAAGCCTGTTATGTTACATGAATTCAGAGCCTCAGGTCAGGTGGACGAATGGCCGGTGACCAGGAATGGACGTGATCCCTTATTTAGCTACTGTTTCCTTTGTATTCATATGATAGGATGGGGAGGAGGAAGGCCTTATGGCAGCTCACATTAAAATACCTTCCCTTGCCTCCTGCTGTATTACTTTAGTGCATTATTAAACATGTTGCATCGAGTTTTCTGAGCAGCAGAAGCAAAGGGACCTAATCAGATGCCTCTGTTTTCTGAGGCAAAGACCCTCTGCAGTGGCGGGCTGGGCTTGTCTAGATGCAGTTTCCATTGGCTGAAGAATGGGGAGAAATTTCAGCCCTGCAGGAAACAGGTCCCACTCCCAGGGAAGAGGAGGGCAACTGCATCTGCTTCCTGGGCTGGTATGGCTGTGGATCTGTCTAGCTAAGAGGCATTTACACTTTGACCCAGGGCAGAAGGAAAGCAAGTGGGAAATGAGAGAAATGCCTTTGCCTTGGATGAAAACAACAGACCTTCTCCTGTCTCCTCGCTACCATTTCTGTTCACATCACAACATCCTGCCCCATGGGGCAGGGAGACATCCTTCGACTGTGGAGATTGGCTCCCTGCAGGAGTCTGTATGGACAAACCATTCAACCCCATGGGATCAGAGATTTGCAGTAGACCTGGCAGAGGCCAGAACTTTCTCTTCAGTTGAGCTGGAACTCTGGTTTGGGCAGAACATCTGCCGATGGATGGAGCACACGCACCACACACGTGGGGCTGCCTCCGTCAGAAAGCTGTTAGTTTCCAGAAGTGACAGAGAGCCCTGACTGGGAACAATGCCAAGGAGCCAGACTGGAGAAGACTCCACAGGTAGAGCAGGCAGGTCAGTGGAGACGAAAGAAACGCACTATCCGGAGGAGTAAGCATTCAACACAACTGTTCTCCAAAGGGCAGAATGACGTAGGACGCTCTGCCTGCCTGGCCTAAAGTCTGGCCAAGTCAGTAGAAAAATGCACACCTCCTGCAAAGGGTTTTCCATCAGGCCTTTAAAGCATAACGTTGTCTGGGGAGGGAGAGCAAAGCGTCTAAGGCAAATTCCATCCATCGAGGGTTTTTTGCTGTTTTCACATTCGGCCCCTGTTTGTATGTTCGCAGGTTCAAAAACAAAAGGCAGCCTGGGACTGGGTGGAAAACCAAAAACATTTCCCGACTTCTTTTGTTGCTGATCTGGGGGCTTTAAAGGGAGGAGAGGGGCCCATGCAGAGCAGGGGAGCACGAATGCCTGGCTCATAACGTTCCCTGTATGCCAGCAGGGAGGGGCCGAACTGCACCACAGGTTTGCCTTCCGGTGTGTGTCCCTGAATACATCTTTACACGTGGTCTGCATGCACTACAGCTGCTTGCCTGAATACAACGCCTACTGTCCCCATTTCCTTCCTCCCAGCTGTCAGAATATACAATTTTCGTTCACATGGACAATAATGGATTTGTAGGGCTACATAAATGTATATTTTTCATGCGATTTTCTTGACGATAAACTACAATTTCTTAAATCTTATTCTGAAATCTGAGTCTGGCTGGACTGACTGTGTTAAGGGAAGCATTCCGGCAGTGGTAACCCTCCCTCCATATTAATGTACGAACACCTTTCAGCTCTGTCTGTGGTCCTGAACCCTGAATGCAATAAATTCCTCATTTTGCGTCAGCTCTGACCTCTCCTCATTTATACACCTGTTGAACAACCATTTGCCCTTCCCAGGCCTGTTCCCTCTGAGGTCTCAAAGTGCTGTAGGAATATGAATAAATTAAGATTCACGGCCCCTGTACAGCAGACACTCTACTAATCCTTGTCTTCCAAATGGGGAAACTAAGCCACGGAGACGTGAATGCGTCATACTCACGCTGGCCACGCTGGGAACAGAATTGGGGTGACCTGTCTCCAGGCTCTGATAAGCAGACATGGGAATTCATGATAACTTCTAAGAAGTGTGAGCGATAGGGTGCTGTCACAGCGTTGGTAAGTTGGTGTTCTGTGCCTTCTTTATTGCCTGCTGGTGTCCAGGGTTGGGAAAACTAATCAGTCCCACACACTGCCAAATAATGAGCCTAGTGGGAGCAGCCCAAGACGAAAACAAGACGACCTGGCAGGCGAAATAGCGGAGCGGCTGATGCAGGCCTTGAGTAATGAAGAATTAAAGGCGGGTAACACGGTTAATGCCAAGCAAGATGGGCTCAGGGAGAAGAGAGCTTGTCGATCTAATCTGACATCCTTTTAATGAGA
This sequence comes from Pelusios castaneus, assembly GCA_007922175.1. Taxonomy (NCBI): domain Eukaryota; kingdom Metazoa; phylum Chordata; order Testudines; family Pelomedusidae; genus Pelusios; species Pelusios castaneus. The sequence goes on from ML685954.1 coordinate 7,385,832, forward strand.
TTACAAAGTTTGGCTGACAGTGTTGATGTCACAGACTTCTAGAAGACTTTTACTTTAATTCAACACAATTCTCTGGTTACGATACAAAATCAACATGGCACTGGGTAGGGGCCCCTCACACGGTGGGGGCCTGTTTTGTTGCAGGGAGGCCGAAGGGTGGTTCCTGCTGGGGGAAGGCAGAGTGTTCACCCCCAGCGCAGAATGCCGCAGGCAGCCGTGCTGGTCCAAAGGCGCACGCCGGAGGGTGGATCTCAACATCAGCTTCAGTTGAGGGGCTGGGTGGGTTTGTCCGTGACTGCGGAGGCGCTTAGAGCTGGCAGGAAACAGCTGTGTCCCTGGCTCAGGGGACATCGAAGAGGCAGCAGCCCCATGGGTTACTGCTGAAATCCTGATGGGTCCGGGGATCTCTGACAAACGAAAGCAAACGGGCCGAGCCAGACACACACATTAGCCCCTCGCAATGAGCCAGCCAGCAGAGCGAGCCTGGGGCCGCTACGGTTGCAATAAGTAGGAGGTGTGGGCGGCTTTTGCCATAACAGTGAAGCAGACAGAACCCACGTGAGGGACAAGGGAAGCTGGCCCGGGCTGTCCTCACCACCAGCCGATAACCTCAGCTACTCGGTCTAGGGGGCCCTGACTGTGCCGCCTGCGTGAATGTGATCCAGGGCTCAATTCCTCCCTCTTTGGTCACCCTGGGGTGAGGATTCCCCTCCTCTGGGGCGTGAAACATGCTCCGTCTCTCCCAAATCCAACTGCCCCTGATTTCTGCCAGTCATTGCTGTGCGGCTGGGATCCTGCCGCCCTTCCTCAGGCTGAGTGGGATCTGGCCCCAAGCCTCCACAGTGGCTTGTTGACCCCAGGGCAAGGCCCGGTCAATGAGAGGAACTCCTTAGCGGGGAAGGAAGGCGCCATCGCAACTGGAGAAGGGGCTGGAGGCAGCCAGAATGGAGCAGCAAGCTCTGTCACACGACAGGAGCCCCCACCAGCCCCTCAGCGGACTTAGCTGGGAGCTTTCTCCCAAACATTTCTGCTGGGAGACCAGCGCGGCACGGCTGAATTCCCTCAGGCGTCGCTCTGGCGCCCAGATCTAGCTCCTGAGGGCGATGGCCGAGGGCATTGATGGTGACACGAGGGAATGGCTAAGAAGCCACTGCTCTCTGCTGCCCGGCTCAGCAAATGTGGGCTGCCCACGGCTTCTCCCACCCGCCTGCTGCAGAAATATGGGGCAGTTATGTGGGGCTTCCCCCTTCTTTTGAGAGGCACAAAAATTCCTCCTGGTGACGTCACTGCCTGTGGTTCCCGCCCTGACCCCATGCACCAAACTGCTGCTCTGGCTCCGCATCTCTGCTCAGCGCTGGGGGGGGGGGGACGGTTGCTGCTATTTCTCCCTCTGCACAACGTGCCCCCGGGGTGTCAAAGGCAGGGAGAGAGAGAGCCGTGGCCACAGAACCGCAGGCCACACGTTGCTAGCACGGAGCGGGCGCAGCGGACACCCTGCAGAGCCCCCCGGCTGGGGCAGGGGAGGGGGGCAGCAGTGTGCCTGGGTCTTGCAGGGAGGGGCTGCAGAGCTGAGTCCAGGGCTGCAGTGCAGCGCAGTCACAGGCAGGTTTGCATTGTCAGGCAGCTCACGTCGCCTGCTGGCTCCAAGCGCCACCTTCGAGCCGACGGAGCCACTTGGTGCTATGAGAGACCAGGGCGCGGCTGAGAATCTAGTGACTCATCATGGTACAAATGAGCCGAGCCAGGAGGAGGATGAGTGGCAGGAAGGGGAGGGAGCAGATACACCGGCTCCTGCAGCTGGGGGAGTGGGGGGACTGAGAACGCAGGCCTGTTCACCCCAGCCACAGGCTGCTCCTGCCTGGTGAGCCATGGTTCTGAGAACTGTTCCTGGTAGCTCCTGTCTGCTGGATGGGGGGACTGATGAACAGAGAGCCTGATCTAACCTGGGAGGGAGTGCTACGTCCACTAATGTGCCCCACGTAGCCGGGGGCTCACCCTCATTCCTCCTCAGCCAGCTGTCGGGTACGCCCTCTTTCTTCTAAGAGACTACAGAGCATCTCTGGCCCACTTTTCTTCCTGGGCTTTGGTGGTGCCACCTCAGCTGGGGGTGGCAGACCAGCGTCTCTGCCCACATTCCTGCCTCTGCCTTCTAGGAGCTGTTTTTCTGGCTCCTCTCCACGCTGGCTCACAAGCTGGGCCCTGCGCATGAAATGGCTGGCCATCCCGCAGCACCTGTGCTCAGCACGTGCCTGGCATGGACGGGTGGGGGGATCTCTGTGCAGGGCCTGGCCGGGAGGGGAGCTTACATCACCGCCCTGTCTGTGCGTTCCTCCCAGCGGGGCTGACACCAACTCAGAGCTGCTTGGCAAGAGCTTTAGCCGAAGCCGTCCTGGCCAAATGGGCCCATTTATAGTGACTCATTACCCTTTTGTAGCATTTAAAAGGCTGCTCATTGCTGGGCATTCAGGCTAATCTGCAAAGTGGAAGCTTATTGCTCTGCGACCAGCCGGGCAGGTTCGAGGCATATTTCTCAGCCTCCCCAGCACGTCCCCCCAGCACTAATGTGCGGACCAAGAAGCTGCCAGAGTCCATCTCTGGCCTGACCCACAGCCCCTGCTGCCATTCCAGGCTCTCTGCTGATGCAGCTCATTCCCCGTGTAGGGTCTTCCCTGCTAGTCCAGTCCTGGGGCTCGCCCCTACCCCGCTGCTGCACCTCTGTCCTGATACACAGCCCCCATGATCCTGGTCACAAGCCTCCCACACTGCTGATTCATCTCAAACCCAGCTCGCACCACACACTCTTTCCCCCGTTCCAGCCCTGGGCCCCCCCACACCATTCTGCCAATGCACCTCAGTGCAACCCACGGCCCCTGCCATTCCAGCTGTGGATCACCTGTACCCGGCTCTGCAGCTACCCCTCAATCCTGATCTCCAGTCACGTCCTACATTGCTCTCTCCGCTCCCCACAGCCGTCAGCAGGTATTTGCTCATAACACAACCTGCACGTTTTATCTGGGATTTCCAAATTACAGCGTTCTTGGGGAGCCCTATTTGCTCCTCCTCTCCCCACTCTGGGGTGATGCTGGGAGGATGTAGCCTCATTAGACCGGGTCTGCAACCTGCCCTTTGCTCTTTTTCCAGGCAGCAGTACCCATGTCCACAGCTGGGTCTCCTGGGCCTATGGACACCCCGATCTGTGAGTGTGGGCCCACCCAGCACATTCCCATGAGGTTTGGACTGCGTCCCATTGTGCCCCCCCCCCACAAGTCTAATAAAATCATCCCCTGCACCAGGCTGTGCAGTTAGAGTAGGCTGCAATGTGAAACGAGATAGTCTGACAGCTGTTAAATGAGGCTAATGTACCGGCGGGGGAATGAAACACGCTCAAACCCCCAGCGCTCCCTGGGGAGGCAAATTAGGGTTATTTTTACACAAAGGTTGAGGTGGAGGGGAACGAGGAAAAAATGTCGATGTTCCCACTTCTGCTTGGCGAGGTGAAACGGGAGCCGGGTTCCCACCTCCGGCTTAGCCTCTGTTCTGACACCGGGTCCCTGGACTCCTCTTCTCAGTCGCACTTCAGCTGAGAATCTCGGAGCATTTGTCGGCTAGCAATCTGGGAGCTGACGGGGCTCTGGGCTGGGTCCGGGAGCAGGGGCTGCAGGGTTAGGGGAGCCCTCAGCCAGGGCCTGGCGGTGACAGGACGTCTCCTTGGAGCCCGTCCCCCCAAGAAGTGTTGCGTTGCGTTGCATTGCTCATGACAAGCTCTGTAAGGTCTCCGCTATATATGCTCTGCACACCCATGAGGAAGTGGCGGCCTTCCTCCTCCTTGCCTGGGGTCCCCACAGAGACACAAGAGGCTGGAACAGCCAGGCCAGCCCCCAGAGCCAGGGGAGAGAGACTGGCCGGTGCCTGGTTTTGTCAGCGAAGGCTGTGGTTTCTGCCCCCGTCGACTGCAGAGAGTACAGCAGACACCATCCCACGCCTGTACAACCAGCTCCCCTCAGCCAGGGCGCTTCCTCGTCTCCTGAGTGTCCGACCCTTCGGTAGGAAACCAAACCTGCCTCCCAGGAACCTGGCGTCCCGGCTGGACTGCCTAGGCCAGGGCAGCTTTAGAGACGTACTTTGAAAACCCCGCCTGCTGTAATGGGCCAAGCACAGCCGCTGCAGGAGATCAGTCTATGCAATAATCTTCCCCTCACTCTGTCCCCAGCTTTTCCTGACAGTCTAAACGTCCCCCCCTTAAATTCATCATTACTCGTTACTCTCCCTCACAGCTCTGCCGTATTCAGCAACACTCCTGTCAGCGGTTTAACTCGGCCTGGCCCACGTTTCCCTGGGTAGCATTCAGCCAAGTGGGACCTAATTAGCTTTTCCAATCCCTCCCTGCGTCACACCTCTTCTTTGTCAGCCTGGGTGCCCAGAGCCCATTGCACTACCTCGCCCCAGCCCAGGGGAGACACCTGAGCATTTAAGTCTTCTCCCTTCTCCCATCACCCCCAAATACAAAGCAAAGGGCAGACACTTAGCCCCAGGCACTGGGAGAGGCTACAGCCAGCTCCCCCCTCAGCAAACATTGCACAGAGGGCATGCAGGGGGCAGGGCTGGCTCCATTTCTAGAAGGAAGTCTCAGGTAGCTCAACCCTCTCACAGCCCCATTCTGCACTGCAGGAATTGGGTTTGCTTTCCCAGCAACTGGACCCTGAATGGCTGGCCGTGCTGCTCAGGCTGTGGAGCACACCTGAGTGATCAAGCAGCTGTAATGAGTTACTAATGGAGCTCAGCTGCAGTCACTTTCAGCAGGAGGCCAGTACTGTTCCCCACCCCCTGGGGCCAGGAGCCACCCTGGTTTCCAGCGGTGCGGCAGTGAGCACCTGCCACTCCTATCCACTTTGGCAGGAGTTACGGATGCTCAATCCCTCTGAAGAGGTGATCCCAAGGGTCTCACACCGGGCTTCCCAAAACAAGAGGCCGCAAACCCTGCGGCTGCTTTTTCAGACAGTGGGGAGCACTCGTTCCCCCATATCACACAGGCAGCTGAGTGTAACAGCCCCCAGCAAACTAGGACTCAGACAGGCAGGTGGGGAAGTGACTGAAAAAGAGACAGACAGTCTTTAAAAGTGCCACAGGACTCCTTGTTTGGTTTGCTGAAGAGAGATGGGGCTGAAGGAAAGGGGCGTGTACTGTTTCAAAACCGTCTTTGAACTGCTAACAAATCACAGGCAGGGAGCTGGGAGGAGAACCCCAAAAACCAAGGCTGTTACCTGCCAGCTACCTACAGCAAGGGTCCTTCCCAGCTGCTAGGAGAAAGTGGCTCATTCTCTCGGACACTGCAGCCCTCTAGAGGGCACAATCACCCAGCCTCAGCGTTAGCACATCAGTGCCCTGCAAGGGGAAATAAGATCTCCCCAAAGCCGCTGTCTGCCCACGGCTCGTGGTTGTAGACTGCAGAGCTAGCAGAAACCTCACAAGCCTTCTTCAGGGCGCTCGGTAACTTCTCTCCAAGTGACTCAGCTGAGCTGGGGAAGAATTCGAGCTGGTCTGGAATTACGAATGCTGTACGTCGGGCTCTGCCCATTGGGATGTTTACTGTCTGAGTACGATGGTTTAGTTTATGGACACAACTGAGAAGCATAGGTGTCTGAACTCCGTGAGTCGGGCGCGCTGAGCACAGCAGTTATAGGCAGGGTCTAAGGAGAACTCCAGCACGGCAGCCCAGGAGAGGTGAAGGCCCCTGGAGGGGTTGCAGAGACCAGAGAGGAACAGAACAGAGGTGCCCTGTAACCATGACAGATAGGACAGAGGAGGATTGGCATCTCGGGAAAAGCTTAGCTAGAAAAGTATCAGGACTGGCCATTCCCGCTCCAGGCCAAGCAACGCTTTTTCCCAAGCCCATCTTACCCGATTGTCAGGGCCAGCCGTGGTGACTGCTCCCGTGTGTACTGGCGTGGTTGGCCCCGTGGGAAGCTGCCGAGTCCAATAGGTGCTTGGATTGGAATCCTACCCTTTGTGGCCTATTGGGGGCAGGAGGGAATTTCCCACAAGTGAAGGACCTCAGAGTATTTCTAGAACATCAGGAGAAGAATGGGAAAATGTGGCTGATCGCTACCCCCAAGGCGAATGGGGGGATGTGGAGTGAGCTCTGCCCCCAGGGAGGGAATGGCAGTGGGGAACAAGGTGAATGAGGGGCTGAGCTCTGCGCCCAGGGAGGGGAAGGGGGGAGAGCAATGCCCCTGGAGAGCAGAGCATGGCTTGAGCAATGTCCAGGGGGAGGTAGGAGGGGGCCGAGCTCTGCACAGAGGAGAGGGAAGAATGGGGGGACTGAGCAATGCCTGGGGGGGAGGGAGGAATGGGGAGACCGAACAGTGCCCAGGGGAGAGGAATGGGGAGACCGAGCAATGCCTGGGGGGGGGG
>ML685954.1:7392342-7526004 GCA_007922175.1 Pelusios castaneus
ATGGGGGGCCATGCAATGCCAGGGGGAGGAATGGGGGAGCGAGCAGTACCCGGGGCCAGGAATGGGGGGGCCATGCAATGCCGGGGGGAGGAATGGGGGAGCGAGCAGTGCCTGGGGGCAGGAATGGGGGGGCCATGCAATGCCGGGGGGAGGAATGGGGGGAGCGAGCAGTGCCCGGGGGCAGGAATGGGGGGGCCATGCAATGCCGGGGGGGAGGAATGGGGGGAGCGAGCAATGCCGGGGGCAGGAATGGGGGAGCGAGCAATGCCCGGGGGCAGGAATGGGGGGGCCATGCAATGCCGGGGGGAGGAATGGGGGGGCCGAGCAGTGCCCGGGGGCAGAAATGGGGGGCCGGGAACGGGGCGCCGTCGGGGGCGGTGACTGTGCTGTCGGGGGCGGTGTCGGTGTCGGCCCCGCCCGCTCGCCGGGCTGCCGGGAGTTGTGGTCCGCGCCCGGCGGACTCGGAGCCGGAGCCGGGCGGAGCCGCAGCCCGGGAGCGGCCGGCGGAGGTTGGTGGGACCCGCGTCGGGCGGGGGGACGGGGCCGGGCCCTGCGGAGCAAACCGCGCCGAGCCGATCTGAGCCTCCATGGGCGGCGGGGTCTGGCAGGAGGGGGCCCGTGGTCCCCAGCCCGGTGCTAGGCAGGGAGCCCAGGCCGTGGGGCAGGGGTCGGGGCTGCCAGGTAGTGCCAAGGGGTGCCCGGTGCCCTGGCAGAGGGAGGGGAGAAGTGGGGCGCTGCGACTGTAGGTGTGGTGGGGCTCCCCGCTGGGCTGGGCTCCTTCCCCGCGAGCGGGGCCCGGACAGGCGGGGGAGCGGGGGCAGGTGGGGCAGCACAGGCAGGTGGGGACGAGTGGGGACAGGTGGGGACGAGCGGGCAGGTGGGGACAGGTGGGAGCAGGTGGGGCAGCACAGGCAGGTGGGGACAGGTGGGGACGAGCAGGCAGGTGGGGACAGGTGGGAACAGGTGGGGCAGTGCAGGCCGGTGGGGACAGGTGGGAACAGGTGGGGCAGCGCAGGCCGGTCTGGCAGCGCGGGAGGTCAGCTGTGCCAGCGGCTGCCACGGCACAAGCCAGGGGGCCAAGCTTCATGCAGCGGCTGGTTCCAGCTCCCCCCTCAGGCCCCATCCTGGGAGCGGCTGCTGGCGCATCCCCTCAACTGGGCACTGGGCAGGGTCCTGACCCGCCCTGGGCAAGCAGCCGGCTGTCCTCACCCTGCCGTGGAGCAGCTTCGTGCCAGGGGCTGAGAACGGTGCCAGTGACTCCGAGACACCCACGCTACCCTCAGCCCTGCGGGGCGGAGACTGGCCGCTCTCAGCCAGGTGGCACTCGGCTTCTCTGCAACAGAGGCCGGATGTTACGGGGCCGCAATCCAGGGCCGGCTGGTGTAAATCCCAGGAGAACCCAGAGGAGTTGTTCCTGTGGCTGGTCTTTGTCCTCAGCCTACATCTCCCTGCGGCCCAGACCCAAGCTTGCCTGGGCCCTTCACCAGACCAGCGCCAGCGAGAGGTTTTGGAAACAACCCAGGTTTCCAGCGGCCTGGGGCCAGGCAGCCTTTCTGGTGAGACGGTGCCATCCTCCCAGTGGGAGCAGGGGCCTGGGCCCGCTCTGTGCTGCACGGCCGGCAGACCCAGCGCACAAGGCTGAGACCCGGCCTGGTCCAGCGACCCGTCTTATTGGAAAACTGCCTGAACGAATCCCTTAGTTTAACTTTCTGCAGCCCCGAATCTGTCCTGGATTCATTACTTAACAGCTTTGCCCTCTAGGTGAGCAACGCCGCATTTTACACCATGTGCAACTTCCGTATCATTTTAAATCGATTGTCTCTTTTGAACTCACTCTGGGCGTCCTCGTTAGTGGCTGCTGCCGGCTCTCAGGCCTTTAGTGAATACGCTGAGACTCAGTGGTAAAGTAAAGAAGCTGCAGCCTCACCGAATGCACCCAACCAAGCTGCCCAAAGCCCCAAGGAGGCCTGCGCCCTTGGCAGAGGTCCCTGCGTGGCCACTGTGCTTGGGTGGTTCCCAGATCCTGCTCTGAAGTGGAAAGAGGATTTTTCCCGGCCTGTGAGTGACGCATATGCTTCTGGGAAACGGCTCCAAAGGCCTTTACATTCAGAATTTTTTGCTGCCAAGGAAAGGAGCTGCTGAGCAGGAAGCTCTTGGGGGTGTGGCTGAAGAGCGATCCTTGAGGGGCGGGGTTACCCTGACTTTTCTGGGGGAGGGGAGTGATGTCAGTGGCTGGAGTCTCTGGGTTCCCGTGTGCGTGGGGTCTGCCCGGGGTAGTGCACTGGGGGGGCTGGAGTAGACCCTTGAGTATTTAACTCTGACAGCCTTCCCCTCCACTCTTGCCTTGAAACATAACAAAAATGCTTTCATTACAAATCACTCCTCTGCCTCGTGCGCCGGCTTAGCGCAGCCCCAGGCAGGAGAGAAGAGAGGCGTAGGGGGGTAATCACTTGCTGTGCCCCCAGCCTTGTTCCCATCCTGTCTGATGTTCACAAAGAGAGGGGTGATGCCCACCAAGACGAAGCCCACTCTCAAGTCAAGATGTTTGGCGGGTTGGATAGGGCCTCATTTCCTGCTCCATCTTCACTGGCCAGATGTTTTCTCTTAAATCCCACTGCCCCCTTTGCTGAGTTCCTACAGTTTGCAGAACGGGACGCTGATCCCTCAGAACAGCAAGCACGTGCTGAATCCGACACACAGTGAGTAATTCCAGGCTGAAAAAGGCTTAATGCCCATCTGGGTTCTTGTTTTTCCAGACCCTGCCTGTCTGCGCCGCCTTTGAGAATGAACAGCCGCAGAGCACAGCCGATGCCTCACTACTGACAGCGGCACAGTAGGGCTTCCTGGTCCTCGGGCCGTGTCAACCATGTAGAACACTAACAGCCTGCCGCTCGCTAACCCCTGCCCCCTCCCTGTGCCCCTACTAACCCGCATGGTGTGGGTGCCTCTAGGAATCACGAGGACCGATCACGTGGCCCCTTTGTACACCTCTAAGAACAGCGTCACAGACATGTCTTTGGAGTGGCTGATGGAGTGGAGCTGGTCGCTGGATGGACTCCGGGACTGTATAGCGACAGGGATCCAGTCCTTTCGGGACTGTGACATCTCTGCTCTCGCGGCTGTGGCCTGCCTCTTGCTCCTGTTTGTCTGGTACTGTTACCACGTCGGGCGGGAGCAGCCTCGCGCGTACGTGTCCGTGAATTCCCTCATGCAGAGCTCTGACGCCAGCGGTTTACAGAATGGGTACGTTTACTGCCAGTCCCCCGAGTGTGTCCGCTGCACACGCAACGACGGGCTTAACCAGAAACTCTATCACAATCTGCAGGAATACGCCAAGCGCTACTCCTGGTCGGGCATGGGCAGGATCCACAAGGGCATCCGAGAGCAAGGCCGCTACCTGACCAGCCGACCGTCCATCCAGAAGCCAGAAGTCTTCTTCTTACCGGACTTACCAACAATGCCGTACTTCTCACGGGACGCTCAAAAACACGACGTGGAGTTACTGGAACGCAACTTCCAGACCATCCTGTGTGAATTCGAGACCCTCTACAAAGCTTTCTCAAACTGCAGCCTCCCACACGGCTGGAAAATGAACAGCACCCCCAGTGGGGAGTGGTTCACCTTTTACCTGGTGAACCAGGGCACGTGTCTTCCCCGGAACTGCAGGAAATGCCCACGGACGTATCGCTTACTTGGGAGCCTCCGCACCTGCATCGGCAACAACGTCTTCGGGAACGCATGCATCTCTGTGCTGACCCCTGGCACCGTCATCGCCGAGCACTACGGACCGACCAACATCCGCATTCGATGCCATTTAGGTACGTAGCCAGCAGGAGCTACAGGTTTTCTTCTTCCTCCTTTGTTGCTAAAAGCGACTTTAGTTCTTCCAAGGCTGTGGCACTTAGCGCAGAGGCAGCTGTGTTTTAGAGGCATTGAGTTCAAATCCAGGCGGGTTAAGGAGGATTTAGACCCCATCCTCTGATGGTAACAGGAGTTATACAAGGAACAGATTTGGGGAGCTAAGCCAGTATAGGCCCAGAGGGGTCGTGGCCACCGTCTGAAGGGAAAGGAGGGAATAGTTTGCAGTCACAGAAGAGGCAGCATAGGGTGCACTGGCCTGGCGCTGAGGACACACGTAAGGTTAGATTTCAGGACACAGTATTGAGTCAGAGTAAACGTACAATGAAGAAGTGACTCCTGGGTGAGGGAGCGTCACTGCAGATGCTCCAGAGCCAGCAAGAACAGCTGTTAGGATGGATGCCAGGGTCCTGCATGAGGCTGTGGGTCAGATGGGATGGCCCGGCTGGTCTGTTGTCCCTTCTAGCTCTTCACCCGCTCTCAGATGGCATCTGACAGCCAGAGCCACCCAGGAGTCAGAGACACAATGGTATTTGTGTCTCCAGGAGCGGATCCTAGTTTTAAGCACAACAGGAATGTGACATAGGCCAGAGCTCTGAGCGCAGCACCCCCAGGAGACGCAGGGAGGGAACCTTATTCTACCTGGAACTCTCCGTGGCTGTCAGCTCAGAGCCAGGGGACGTTTACCCCTCACCCTCCCAAAATAAGTTTAAAAAATTCTAAAGTTGCATGAAATCTTAGCTTGCCTGCAAGCTGCGAGGACGTGCTTACTGCCTGAGAGGGTCTGAAGTGATGGGGTCTTTCTAGGCCCCCCAGATACTCCAGCTGCTTCCCCCTGTACCACCAGGGGACTGTGCACTGGCCAGCCAGCCAGCATGAGAACAGGATCTTACGTCAGAGTCTGCCCCTTCTTCAGCTGGGTCGGGCTGCTGGGAATATGACGGTCACACAGCAGGGTCTGACTCCAAGCAGGGGCAGCTCTGACTGAAGCCAGATTTTGTGCACATCAGCCATCCCTTTGAAGAGTAAAGGGAGGGGCGACCCAGACAGAATTGTCTCAAAGCAGAGCCCGGCGCCTACAGCTCAGAGAGCAGAAAGCCTGGATTGGTGCTGGGGGCCCCTCACCCCCTGACCCTCAGGAGAGCCTGGCTGGGAAAGTGGACCCTGGAAAACAAAAAATGTTCATGTGGGGGAAGAAGATCCTTGTGCTGGTATACGCCACACGACTGGCCAGGCACCTCCACCGAGCCAACACACCAGCTGGCGCCTGCCTTTAGTTTTCCGTTAGATGCAAACTTTCTACCCCCAGAGCTTCACCAGCTTAGCTGGCCAGCCCCGCCGAGCAGTGCCACGTGGCGCTCGGGTGGAGAACAAGTAGAGCACTCTGGCAACGTCCCCTTCTCCTCTCCTTTGGAAGGGGCTGGCGGAGATGGGAGTGCGACAGCTGAGACACCACTGGCCAAGTCCTGCTGGCAGTCTGTCCCCTCCCCTGAAGTGCGTCTCCTAGGTGGACTCCCAGCACGGTGCCTGGCCCTTGGCAGTCCAGAAATCCCCTTCTCAGGGCCTCGCCCTTGGAATCCAGGCCCCAGCTTGTACACTGGGTGAGCCGCATGCCCAGCACTGCCTCAGGCTGGTCTCCTGGCTGCTGACCTTCAGCTCCTCTGACGTGTGCGCAAACCCAGGGCCATTTGCAATGCAAGCTGGGCTGCCTGGAGCCGCGCAGGGAAGGGGAGCAGGACAGCAGTGCCGTGGCACCCGGACACAAAAGCCAAGAACCGGACGGTCCATTCCAAACCTAGCAGGGAACAGGCCAGCTCTGACGTGGAGGAGTAAGGAGCAGAGCAGCACATGGACTCCCCTCCAGCAGAACGATCGGGGCTGTGGCGTCGGGCTGTTCTACCCCTGCCGGGGGGCGTTTCCCAGACACCCTCTCTACGTGCATGGGGGTCTGAAGGCAGGTCACCCCATGCATTTAACTGCAAAGAGCCCAGCTCCCCCGGATGTTTAAATACCCCCACGAGACCCCACCGTGTTCCACTTACAGCTCTGCCCCCAGGCAGCCAGCCAGACCTCTATTTCCACGTGAGCATGTTGCTGACCTGCCTCCTTGCCCCCAGCTCTAGGGGCCGGGTCTAATTGCTTAGTTCGAACTAACCGGCCCATTGGACTCAATGCAATTCGCTAGTTCGACCTAAATTTGGCTAGCTCGAATGAAGTTAATTCAAACTAACTAAAATTAACTAATTCAAACTACCTTTAGTAAGTGTAGACAGAGCCGGGCTTAGCTGCATATTGCCATCTCCCGACCCACAGCTCAGACAGGGCTCACCTGGTCCCTAAAGAAAAGCCGCCTAGACACAGCTCCTATGACCCACCCGCCCTCTTTTCTCTCTTCTGCTTTGCACCCAAAGGTCTGAAGACTCCCAGCAACTGTGAGCTGGTGGTGGGCGGCGAGCCCCAGTGCTGGGCCGAAGGCCGATGCCTCCTCTTTGACGATTCCTTTCTGCACACTGCGTTTCACGAAGGCAAGTAGAGCATGCCTGGCTTCTGCCAGGCTCCCTGCGGCCTCAGCCACCAGTAGCATTTCAAAGCACGTCTAGAGCCCGGTTCCTCCAGGAAGGGATGGAGAAGCTGGGGCAGGTGCACCAGAACCTCAGCCCAGCTCCACCTCCTCCAAGCCCCGGAAAGGTCAGGGTCACGGGTTTGGTTTCCCGTTGTTTCCCAGCCAGTCACCAGAAAGGGCTGGAATCTCTTTGAGGCCTCTGCCCAGAAAGGTCTTGGGTCCTTTTCCAACCCAAGTCTTTTGTGGCCCACACATCACTACCCCCGTAGCTGTTCCTGGGGACCAGGCAAATACAGAGCCCTGTGTCCAGGCCCCCTGGGCAGTCAGCTGCTTGGCTTGACTTGTGCTTTGCTTCTGGTTTGTGGCCCAGGTCCGAGGCCTCCTTGTCTGCCTTTCCCTTGGTGATGGGAGCCTGGGCAGGAGCTTTGCAAAGCTGCGCTAATATAAATGCAAAGGGCAGCTGTGTCCTTTTTCCCCACCGCACCATTCCTTACCCGGGAACCACCCAGTGCCACCTGAGCCGCTTTCATGGCAACTAATAGCTCTTCTGCCAATTTCCCAGGTACCCACCATTGGCCAGCAGGAAGGGCCATCTCCTTAAGCCACTGGTCCTCGTGCTGAATCCATCCTCTCCTCCCTGGGTCAGCCCTGCTCCAACGCTGGGCTGGGTCTCCTGCTGCAGCTAACCTTTCACTTGCTGTGGCGTGGCTTCTGCACCCTCTGGCGCACCCCAGTTTGTGCTCCACAGGTTGCTCATGGCCACAGCAGCAGGGAAGGCAATCCTGTCCGTTTTATGTCCCTTCACTTGGCTGGAGCGGCTCATTACTGTCTCATTGCGGGCGCTGTGCTGAATTGCCATGTAAGAACTGTTGATGGAGGAGCAGCTGCGAAGCTGTTTTACATAGGGGAGAACTTGAGAGAGAGTGGGGACACAGGAACAGCCCCTCCCCACATAAACTCTGCTACAACACTGGGAGAACGGGCCGTGCCCAGAGAGCTGGGGGATTGCAAAAGGCAGATTAGCACACAGATGCTCATTTTATGGGCCGGGACTGGGGGAAAAAGCAAGAACTTGGAATTTGCATGCCCAGCAGCCCCAGGTGCACTCAGTATTCAGCTGGGAAACCTCCCAGGACAACTGGGGTGCACTAGCGACAGCAGGGGGCGTCAGTCAGTGCTGGGGCAGGGGCGCTGTGCCCCTGGAAGGGCTCGTTAGGCTGAGATCCTGGCCAGGGGTCAGTAAACACCTTGTTTGCAAGCTAACAGGAGTGGGTTGGAGAGATGCCGCCGTGGGGCAGGCCCCCTAGCGCGCTGGCTGTAATGCAGAGAGGTAAGGACACTCGGCCCCACTGAAATGCCTTAGGCAGGCGCCTGGGCACAGAGTTTCACTTGCTGTGAATGACGGACAAGCGGCCGAGCGAGCCCACTCCTGCTGGGTGGGGAGCACACTCACGGCTACTCTTGGGCTCCCTCTAGCTGAGCGCCCCGCTCAAAGGTTTGGGCGGAGGAGAGGCCTGGGCTCCCTGGGGTACAGAGATTGGCTGGGGCTCCCTGGGGGAGAAGGGGCACAGCCTTGAATTGCTTTGGGGAGTGCAATCACAGTGCCTGCTGGGTGGGCTCCATGCTGGTTTCTGTAACAGGGCGGGAGGGCCAGTGAGCAGAGCCGAGCCGAGCTGAGCCTGGCTGGCTCCCTGGCCACATACTCAGGCCCAGTTGCTGTTCTGCGCACCTGAGAAGAAAGCAGATGGGGGCCTGAGCACCAGACTCTGCTCGTACCTCAAGCTGGGCCCTTGTGTTCTGTGCAGGTCCCCCCGAAGAGGGCCCTCGCGTGATCTTCATGGTGGATTTGTGGCACCCGAATGTTGCTGCTGCTGAGCGCCAAGCCCTTGATTTTATCTTTGCTCCAGGACGATGAAGGTGTTTGCTTGCCACAGTGGGTTCGAGGGCAGGTGGCCGGCCGGGGCCTCGCCTCAGGCAGCCCCGCTGCTGTTCCATCTCCACCTTTGGAAGCCTGCCTCACTGGAAAACTTTCTCATAGCACCTACAGTGTCTGGTCTTCCCTGCGCTGGGGTTATTGTCAATGGAAGCCGCCAACATGTATTAACTCAGTCTCTTTCCATCATTGCTTCAGGGAATTCTTTTCCACCATGAGAGTGCGTTTCTTTCCCTCTGTAATTTAGACGCGGAGCCACTGTAGTGTGTGTGTGTTGCTACTGTGATTTGCAGTGTTCAGAATTAGAACAGAGTCAAGGGTGTGTGTTTGAATGTAATCGCGTAAAATTCCTTGTGGTCATCAAAGACACAAAACAGCCAGCCAAGCGCTGTGCTCCACCTGTCTTCGTCACAACTCGGACAGCCGGATGGGCAGAGTGATGGCTCTGGGGCACAGGGTGTTCAGACCAGCTGCAAAAGCGGAGCAGAAGAGGGGATGGTGCTTTAGAAACACCAGCTGTGAGCTAGCTCGTGGCCGCGGGGCAGAGGCTTTTAAAAACATTTTCCTCCAATGTGAGAATAGCACAGCAGGTGGGCGGCCCAGGCCTGCTGCACCAGACCTCACTGGGAGGACACAGAACAGCACAGTGCCTGCCCAAGCTGAGAGGGAGGGGGGCCTCAGCCCGAGCCAAGGGAGAGTTGGACAGGAGCCCTGAGCCTCTGGCTTGATCAACGCTTTTCATTAAATCCCAACCTGCTCATTTAGCTGCTCCCTCCCCGTTTCAAAGGGGCAGGGGATCCAGACAGATACACACAGCAACCATTGAGGCCGCAGTAGCAGGGCAGGAGTTGTATGGAAGGACGGAGTAACTGCACAGGTCGCCCAAGCAGGCGAGGAGGTGGCGTGTCCCCAGTTCTGTCTTCTCTCCCAGCGCGCTGCTTAGTAGAGCTTCCAGCTGGCCTTGGAAAGAAGCGTGAGACTGTCCAACAAGATATGTAATAAGGTATCACGGTTCTGCCTTCCTGCAAGAGTCCTGTCCCCCCAGCTAACCCGTGTTTTTCTTGGAGAGTGTCCAGTTGTCTGTGTGTCTCCATACAGAGTTAATGTCAGGTGTGTAATGTGTAACAGCATGTCCTGTATGCAGCCAAACGTACTTAGTGTTCTGACAGGGAAGCAGTTGTGATAACGTGGGCTAACTGCTGGAGGAGGAAAAGGAATCAGCAGCGGTCCCTGCACTCACTGCTGAGTGATGTACAAGGGAAAGTACACATCTGAGCTCAAAGGAGTTTTCTACCAGATTTTTCAGTAGTTAGAGTGCAAGAAAAGGCAGAAGTTTCAAATACCTGTAAAGTATTTTTGCACATAAATATCTTCTAAAAGAATACCCGAAGTGCATGATTTCTACACACATTGAATTCTTTGTGATAGATTTACAAAGGAAGACGGCTGATACGGTAACTGTGTTACAGTTGATATTTGTGCCAGTACCTAAGGAAGACTCAATAAACAGTTGTGCTGAAAAATGGAATGGGCTGTGTGTTCTCAGATGCCTGCTTTGCTGTGAACACTGGGGACTTGGATCCTTGCTATGCTGTTGGCTTGGGGCTGCTGTGACCCACACTGCGCGCAGTGCTGCGACCCCCACTGCGCGCAGCGCTGGCAAACTGGAAGTATTGCACTAAGGAGAGCAACAGATGCAGATTTGGAAGGAGTCTAGGGGGAAAGAGGCCAGGGGAGCCGGCGTGGCTAGGAGAGAGAAATGAACCAAGCACTGAACACGCCCTGTATGGGGGGGCCTGGTGGGCGGCCAGCCCCCAATGGTGGCAGTCAGGGAGAGGACCGTCCGGCATACAGAACTACCATTTCTGACACGCAGTGACAGTTTTGTGGACTCCCCTTTATTTCTACGGCCCCTGGATGTGCAGGTACAGACAGCAGCGATCTCTGCAAGGCACAAAATGGTCTCAGAGACGAGGGGACAATCGCATCGCTCAGATCTATGCTGCCTTGATTGCCTGCCTGATGCAATCCAAAAATGGAGCTCAGATTCTTTCCTGCTCCTCTGCAGCTGCCATCTTTGCTGAAAGTTTCCTGCTGTTATTCACCAACAGGCTCTCTGCAACAAACACTAGTGCTGAACGCAGGGAGGGAGCAAGGTCAGGGCAGCTGGGACAGGAATAGCATCTCCACGGGAGTGGCAGACAGATGCATCAGGCCCAGCACACTGTGTTCACTACTATAGGAAAGGAACGTGGGGGAGGCAGGGAGGCTGTAGGCAGATCGCAGGAGACAGCGGTTTTCTGCTCCAGGTGGGCACCTCGGAAGGGAGGAAGGAATGCTGGAGCCAGATGGAGGGACTGAGAGACCTCCTAGATGCTGCCGTTACAACAACCTAAGTGCTTCATCCTATGGCAGGAGGGTGTTAGTTCACCGGCTACTCCCCTTAGTCTGACAATATACAGGGCGCGATTGATTCAAGGTGAGGTCCTACCTGGGGACGGGATCGTTTCTGTAGCTTACGAGGTATAAATAATTCCAATAATTAAATAATGGTTGACTAGGAGTGAGTACAGGAAAGCCATGGGGAGACAAATGGTTTGCTTTCTCTCCAGGGGCTGTAAGAGTCATGAGCAGCCCTGCAATGTGTCTACTTAATTCTTTGGAAACGGCCAACATTTCCCAACATACCTTGACAGTGCCAAGAACGCTGGATTTCCCTGGCACTACGGAACACCGTCCAAGGGCAAGGCCCTCGGTGGCTCGGCTCACTCTCTATTTAACCCCTCAGGGATATGGCCGCAAATAAAGCTTTGTGTCACCAGGTTCTTCAAAGAGCAGATGGTATGAAATAAAGGTCCTGGTGTTTTCGCTTATTTGAGACAGTTTCTTCTTGCTTCGATTCGGGCAGGTTGAACCCAGCTCAGAGTAGATTCACCCCATGCTTCAGCAGCTTCTGTTTGGCCTTGCCTGGTAAGCTGAATGCACTATCATGAGGGTTGGGAACACCCGAGTTGCGCACTGGAGTGGCCAGCTGCTGGAAGTACGTTTCCTGGACTGGGTTCTGGCAGGCGTACGTGGCAGTGGAGGCGTTCCTATCGAGGCAGGAAGGAAAGTCAATGTCAAGGTTCCAGGACACAGAAGCAAGCACCATGGCTGGAAACAGCCAGCTCCAAAGACTAGCACACAGGGAGCTCTCGAGGTGAGGCAGCCCTGACTGCTTGCCTGCTGCATACGAGCAGGAAGTGTAACAGAAAATCTGTGCTGTACTAACCCTGGGGAAAAGAAGAGGCTGATAGGGTGCCCCGCCGTCAGAACAGGTCCCTCTTCCCTCGCCACCCAGTTGGTTGGGATTAACCCTTCCAAATCCACAGCTACTCTGTAAATTCATCCTCCTCTGCATTGGTCTGGCTAGCAGCAGGGGCTGATGGATAAACACCGCCCGCATATATAGTATCAGCCTCCTACTCTGGGGCTGATGGAGCTTTGAGCGCCTCCCCACACAGAAACCCTGCAGCAGGGTGGTACCACCATGAAGATGTCGACCGGGGGATGCTGCGTGTCAAGGCTGGTCTGACGCACACCTGCGTGTCAGACTACAGCAGGACAGATCAGTCAGCACCAGGTGTGCCAGCCGCACGGGTGCCACAACTGAATACACAGCCCCTCTCCCCAGCTCAGCCACAGCCTGTCCGTGGGGCCAGCTAATTGCGTGCTTCCCACACAACCCACAGACTCCTGGATTCCCAGGCCAGAAGGGAACGGGATCATCTCAGACCGGAGAATTGCCCACGACAGGCCCTACAGCGAAGAACACCCAGTCAGGGCTGAGTGACGGAGAATCCACCCTCACTCGGTATCTGCCGTTATTCGTGCATGCCCTATTTCCAGTCCGATTTCACCAGCTTCAACTTCCGGCCACTGGATTGTGCTGTCCCTTTCCCCGGTAGACCCAAGAGCCTCATTCCTTACTGTTGTGACCAAGGTCCTGTTATGCTCAACACACTGAGCCCTTGAGTCTATCGCTATCAGACAGGTTTCCTAACCCTTCAGGCTCTTCGCTAAACCCCCTCCACGTTACCAACTTAACAAGCTGGCTCACAGCACGTCCTGTCAGAGGGCAAGGCTGGCTCAGTGCCCTGAAACCATCTAACAGATGGGGGTGGCTTGCTGCCGTGTGGACAGGATCCCCACCCGTACCTGTGTACACAGATGGCCTAGATCGTCCTCCTCCCCGCAGTGAGCTGCTCTCATGACCAGGTGCGCCCCCACTGGGAGCTGCTCCGAGTTTCCCAGGTTGCCTTAACACTAACCCTGTGAGGCACAGGAAGCAGACACAGCCGTGTGGACACGAATGGAACCAGGGAAAGGAAAAGGGCGGAGGCAGTGTCATTTCCCCGCAGCACTGTGAAAGGCTCTGACTGCGAGAAGACCATCTTGCTTGGAGCATCAGTTTAGTTTGCCACACGCATTACAGCTTGTTTCCAACCTAACAAGCTGTGCAAGAAAACAATCTAGACTGCCAATTTCAGGCCCCTCTGGCTCCACGCCGAGACACAAGTTTGCTAGGAACAGCTATATTGAAAGCTGCAGCGTAGGACCTTATGGTGCGAGGAGCTGGCCACATCTTCATCCAAATCTTTGCCACTGTTCGTCTGTGCCGTCAGCCCACTCTGCTAGGGAGATCAGGCCTAGGGACTTGGGGACAGCAGATCAAGGGGTCTGTGTTTAATTCTGACCACCAGGAAAGGAGGTGAGCTGGCTGGCCCTTGGGGACAGCCAGCTCTAGGGTTATGGAGCATGCAGAACACAACAGCATTTGTAAGGGCCCACAGCCTGACTCTTCTGGGCCCGACCCAGAGCTCCGGGCTGGGATTTCTACCCAGCATGTCTGTACCGCCTGCAGACAAGTAGCTTCAAGCCCTTCATCTAAAAACACAAGCACATTTGGAAAGGGCGGGGGAGGTCTGTCACCTGTAGCTGAAGAGAGGAGGGGGCCCAAGCAGCACTTACCTGATTATAATTTCAGAAGCAGTCGGGAGCTGGTTGAAATCAGAGTGGATCAGAGAAGCAGCTCTCAGGAAATGCTGCTCCTCAGCACCCAGTACCTGGGGCAGGTTTGCTGCAGAAAAGGAGGAGGGATAGGTTAGGAAGCTGTCTGTGCAAGGTGGTTCAACCCAGTTGGGTCACCAGGAGAGGATGCTGGATTTCTGCACCCTGCCTGGGGCGGGCGAGAACAGCCCAGAGGGACACACCGTGGGACTCAACGGCGGCATGATGGTGCCGAAGGTACGTTACTAGCTCCCAGTGCGCTCAAGAACTGCGCAGATATAAAGCCAAAGTGATTCCCCAAAGAGGCTGCACACCAAGAGGCATGCAAGGAGCGAGGGGGGCCCAGGAAATCCTGAGGCAGGGTGCCTAGAATCATGTGGGTCTCTCTCCCTAGTCCCTCTCCTCTGGGCTGGAGAGGGTGTGGGGCTGGCAGAAGGGAGACATGAGAATGGACTGGAGAGGTTTGCTCTATGGGGATGTTTACACAGCCCATTGCTGGAAGTCTCCAAGTCAGCTTGTGGGGTTCAGGCTGCCACGCTAGAAACAGCTCTGTAGACAGCACAGCTGGGGTTCAGCTTCCTGGACTCCGACCGTGCCCCAATATGTGAGGGCCAAGCGCTTTTCCAGCAAGGCATTAAACCCAGCAGGAGCCCAGGCCGACTGTGCTAACTGCAGACGCTGCTGTAGGCAAACGTCTGGAACATGAGATGTTGACACAGAAAAGAAAGCCGAGCCCACAGTCGCAGCAAACTCCTTTTCCAGGCGTACTGCAAACCGGCACCCGGAGCCTCACCTGTGAGCATGTTCTGGATGCGGTCGTAGTGAGTGAAGCTGTAGGTGGCCTTGGCTGCAGAGGAAGAGTCTCTGGCCAAAGTCTCCTTCAGGTGAACCTCCAGCCCATTGAGAGACGCCAGACTGCTGTAATACTGCAGAGAGCGCAGGGGACGTGCGTCAGGGCAGATTCCCGTTTAACAAGGAGCCCGGAGGACACACAGACCACCATAAGGAGGACTCAGATTCTGTCCCGGGCGGCTATTTGGTGGCCTGTGTGACAGTAACTGGCGGATCTCATCCATGCACTGGCCCCCAAGGCAGTACCGAGGGCTTTAGCCCAGGACACTGCTGTGGGCAAAGAGCCGCTAGAGCACCCATTGCAATTCACCCTTGGGAGGATGCGAGGCTCTGACTTTCCTATCGTCTGTGGGGTCCCACTGTCAGGAGGCACTGCCCAATACCCCGATATCCTAGTGACTGCTGGGACAGCAGAAGGCACGGGCCGCCATCACCGAAAGCATGCGTTAGCTGGGTTACGGTGTTACACACTGACGTGTCTAATGGCAGAAGCCAGCTGGGAGATGCACCCTGCACGCGGGTGTCCCGCTGCCCCACTCTCCCTCCAGACAATGGAGCATCTCACAGCTTCAAGAGAACCAAGGGGTTTTAGCCTTTCCTGCACTGAGCTGGATGGGCTTCTGGAAACAGCCCTCCTGCCCTGACCCATGCACACCAAACGAAGGTAACTCTGGGGCTCTCTCTGCTTTGTGCCTCGGCTGCCATCGATCCCAAGAACAGACGTTCGCTGATGGAACTGCTGCCCCCAACACACAGGACGAAACCTCTTCTCTTACAGAAGCCAGGACTGAACTGTCTAGACGTGGCAGAGCGAACAAATTCTGTGCAGTCAGCAGCTTGCTTCCCATCAAGTACTAGGAAGATTAGTTTTTTAATCCCCAAGGCCGCCCCTGTTCTTTCCTCCGCCACAGGGAGGATTAAGCTTCCATTCAGCATGCTGGGAGACCAACCCTATTCTGACCCTGCTGGTCTCAGAACAGGTTTCCTTTTCTGAGCAATAGGATAAACCCAAAGACGCTTTCAGCTGTCTGGCCAGAGACAGACCTTGCAGGACAATTTCTGCTCTGCCATGAGAGTCTGTGTCAGACTCTCAAACACAGCCTTGCATGTGGAATGGAACAGTCCGTACCACCTGTGCCTCGCAAGCTGCGTGATTCACACGGTCTGGCCTTCTCCAGTGTTCAAAGGCCTCAGGCAATAATTCGTTCAGGCTCCACGCCCCAGGGAGCTGAGGGCTAGCCTATTTTACAGATGGATAAACAATAGAGAGGCTGAGTGGTTTGCCGTGAGTCAGCAAGCATGATGGAGCCAACGCTAGGAGCCATGTGTCCTGACTCACTGTCCCTGCTAGATGTTAGACCGCAATCCCAGCCCAGCCCCAAACCAGACAGGAAATCGGCAAGTGGGCTCACCCAGAGGGAGGGTCCAGCCAAAAGACCCCCGGCCTGTCAGATCGGGCCCAAAATTCAGGGTGTGTAAGAACAAGCTTTGGCAACTTCAGAGCACAAGATGAACCCCAATATTTAAATGATTAACTCCAGCAGAAAGAGCTCTCAGACAAAAAGGCGCTGCGGTAATGCAGGAGAGGCAGAAAGGGAAACTGACTAGTCCACGTTCACTGCCCAGCCAACGCAAAGCACCAGTTTAATCAGGATCCCCAGACACACTGGTCGGCCGATGCCTCGTGCTCAGTCTCGCCCCAACGCTGTGAGTAACGCGCGCACACCCCACAGGGTGAGCAGAGGCCTGGCCAATGGAGGGAGTGAGAGAGGCACACGGCCCTGGCGCTGGGCCCCGGTTCACCACTGGCTAGCAGTAAGTGCCACCCTGACGCCCTCTTTCCATATGCCTCGGCTCCCTGTAGGTCCCCTGGGGAGGGCAGCCAGGCATTCAAAGAGTTTCTTTTTCGATGGACTGGCCCCAGGCGCACAATTCCCTGGTATTTCTGGTCACGGGCTAGAACACGCAAGGTGGGAACTGAACTTCCCGCAGGTAGAGCAGCAGCAAAGAGCTACAGCAGCCAGGTGGCGCTCAGGGCTTAGTGACTAACCACCCAGGACCAATCCTGCGTGTGCGAGCCCATGATCGGTGCTTGGGAATTCTGGGCTAGAAACCCCCATTCGTCCGGCACGGGGCCCTGGGAGGTGGGTGGGGGAAGCTGAAGCACATGAAGGTAAAGGCGCTTGTTCCAAGGGCGCAGCGTAACCCGGGGAGACCTGGGAACAGGACTCAGGAGCCCAGCTCCGGCCATTACACCACACTGCCACGAGACATTTCCCATTTTAAAAGGCCGCCTTTTTCTTACTCACCACATCTTCAATGGCCCCCTGGTCATCCTGAAATGGCTCTTCCGCCAGCAGCAAGAGCGCTAACCCTTTAATGCTGTGAACATACAGGACCATCTTCTCCAGCCTGGCCTCCCCTGCTGCCTGACGGTCTGTGCCGGGAGTTACTTCTGGAGGCAAAGGGGTCTCGCTGCGCTTGGGAGAGCCCGGGCCTTCTGTGCCATCGCTTGATCGTCTCTGCTGAATTCCGGCCACAGGAAAGTGGTTCCCATCGCAACCTTCAGCAGGCAGCGTCTGCCCCGAGCGTACAGCACTGGGCAGCGACTCCCGCCCAGAAACGCCCTCCCTGGTCGCCCCATCTCCTCTTTGGAGGATTCCGTTCTGACAGCTGGGGCCTTGGCTCCCCACACTCGACAGATTGTCACGTCTGCTTGAGTTGCTTCTCCTCAGCTCTCTGGAAGGACAGCCTGTGGGCAGGCTGCCACTGGCTGTGTGACGCCTCTGGATGCGAGGGCATTCCCAATTCATCCGCTCACGAGCATTAGAGCCGTGCACAGGTTCTGCGGTGCTTTGACCCTCCTGCCCAGCTGGAAAGTCAGAGTACCCCGGGGCCGTGCCCGTGTCTCGAATGCACTCTGTAGGAAGCACTCTGGCACTGCTGGGAAGTGCTCCCTCCTCTCTCTGCCACAGAGGGGATGGTGTCAAAAGGGTAGAGCTCAACACTGGGCTTCTGCTGCCTGCACTACTCAGCACTCCAGCTGGAGGGGTGTCTGCACTGGCCCGTCTGGAGAAACCGCTGGCAGAAGCCGAATCCGCAAAGTTCAGAGCATATTCTGCTTTGGCGGCGCTCATGGCCTGCACGGGCGGCTCTCTCACCAAGACGGCATGTTGGCCTTGGACTCCGTCAACCTGTGCTGGGTCCGAGAACGCCCGTGAGCGGAGGCTGCTCTTAGATCCTTGAGGGTTTGCTGGAGACGTGGGCAACCTAAGAGGAGACAAGAGGCTAAGCAGTGAGCAGTAGTCACGTGAGGAACCAGGGACCAGTTATGAGCAGAAAAGAAACAACGATCTCCTGTTCGAAAGCTCAGGCGCCCTCCATCAGGGAATAAATCCTGCCCCCACAATGGATGGACTGGCCGGTCTCTAGGCTGTGCCCATCTCTAAGCTCTTCGATCCCATCACCTGCCCTGGGAACGCTGAGCCCCTAGACTCGAGTGTCATATAGCGAGCGGTGAGCCAGACGCCGGCAGTCTGAGGTGGGAAGGGAGTCCTGTTTACACAACACAGCCGCCGAGATTAGCTCAAACCTCCCTCCGAGGGCAGAACCTGTAGCGTCAGAGCTACTGGCCTGACAAGCAGCAGACAACGGCCACTTGAACCACTCGACGGTGCCCCGGACTTGGGGCTCAAGTTGTTCTTAGGGAAGATGGTGGCAGAGGCTGGCAAGCCCTGGCTCTGCAGTGAGATCCCTTTGCTGCCTCAGATATTCACTTCCTACCTCGTCATCCACTCTGCTGGAAAGTCTCGGAGTGCTATGGCTTCACCTTCTGTTAGGAAAACTGGGACAATGCAGACGTCCCGAGGCAATGGGGGATCTGCAAGAGCAAAAGAGGACAGAGACCCAGAAAGAAGAAATTACAGCGTTTGCCCCCTGAAGCAGAGACACCAGACTCCATCAGTGCAGAGACCTCCTGTGGAAGGAGAGGAAGGAGGCCTCTAGCCAAGACCCACAGCCTGGATCAGGTCTAAGCTGGCAGCCTTTCTCCTCATCACCTTTCCAAACTCAATGCCAGACAGTCAAATACTCTGTCCCTTTTCTGACTGCCCAGAGACATGGCAAGTGCTGTAAGCCGAGGGCAGAGGAACAGCTGTGTGACATGAGCTGAACCTCAGGTCAAACTCACCAGAGGGACTAAGTACAAAGTCAAGAAATTAGGAGTCGCTGCTCAGAACTCAAGTTCCTGCCTTACGGCCAAATCTTTACAGGCCTTCTGCTTTCGTTACTGAGCAAGTCAACACACCGCACTCTACTGCTAAGGAGTCTGCAGCATTTGTGGGAGAACCCACAGAAAAAATCCCAGCCCCTATATCCATGTCATACACCCAGGTGGGACCTGTCCCAGCCAACTGGATACACCTGGAATTCAGCTGGGCTTCAATGGAAGCAGCAGGAAGATCTCCCTGTGACATTTTCATTGCATGAGAGGATAAAATCAGGCTCTCGGAGGGAAACCGGGCCGGTAAGAGCAGCCTGTGTGCTCCTGCGATGCACCTTACCGTTTACAGTGGGGCTTACCATGTTCCTGCAGCTCCTCCCCGCCTCCAGGCACAGTCTGCAAATAAAGCACAGTTAGCTCTGGCCTACAGTAAGACAGTGGTCAGCATTAGCCACCAGGTGCTCAGACAGGACCCACTCTGAAGTCCACTGATGTCACAAGGGATCTCGCCACTGACTGCAATGGAGTCTGGATCAGGTCCCCAGTAAGACTCAAGATGAGGAAGAGCATCACAACCTAGCCCAGACTGTCTCGCTGCAGATATGGCAGGACACAGTCTTTGTTCGGTCTCCGTACGAATGCCAAGGGAGATGCAATGGATGCTTTCCCAATTTGGTGGCGCAATACAGCTGCACACAGATCTGCAAGTGTGCGCCTCTTAAAACCTCTATTCATTTATAATGAACAGAACAAGTAACCGAAGGGAACATACACAATAGCAAACGGTAAAGCCAAAAACAGTCAGCGTAACCTATCAGTAATAAGAGTTAGTTACTCTGATACCAGAGCTGGGAGGTTACTTACACAAAACAACTAAGAGATCTATTTATTTAATAGAGTCTTAGAGATCAAATTGTGTTAGGCAAAGGATTAGGAATTTAGCCAGGGATGTTTTCCACGCTCCCCTTCTTTCTTTTAAGGACGGTTGAATTAGCTATGAGCATTTTCCTGATTTCTTGGGAAGAGGGGCTGAAGTCACACAACAAGCATTTCACTTTTCAGGAAATGGAAGAGGTGGTGAGAAACAATCTGTATATTCCTACAGTCTGTATGTTGCTAACCAGCAGCCTTTGGCCAGAAGGTTCATCCAAAGGCGATCGATCATTCTGGCATCTTGAAGTGAATTCACTAGCCAAAATGCTGGCAGGAGAAAAGCTCCCTAGCACCGCAGCATTGACGTGGCCCCTGAATTTTGTTAGGCAGAAGAACCATTTACCGTCAGCAGCAAGCAGCTTTGTCAGTGTCAGCTGGTGTGAGTAACTCACAGACTGGGCACGTACTCTGCTGGGTCCTGGTTTGGCAACTTACCTTTGCTGCAGCTTCTGTTCCCTGAAGGAGAACCATGGCAGTCAGAGGAGGTGCAAGCTGGGTGCTCACGATCCTAGCAGGGCAGAACACAAATAACCAGCCATGAGCTTCACTCAGCCCCCAGCTCCTCGCACTGCTAGTTTAAGGGGGCGGGCAGCAAGCCAGTCATTTTGAAAAAGCAAACTCCCCATCCCTAGCAAGGCAGGGAAAGCTGGCTGAGGAAAGGGAAGGATAACATTGGTGCATTTCAGTGGGAGCATTTGCAGATTGTGACCTTGGAAAGCACGGCCTCTCAGACACACGTCATCCACGGAGAAGTGAAGCAGCAGCAACCCTGAGACCAGCAGGCATTAAACATTTTCGTTCCATTTCGCAGCCTGTTCCCCGCCACGCTGACGAGGTGTTTGTGTCCCGCAGCGTCCGTCACAGAACAGGCGGGCAGAGCACAACAGGGAGTCAGGGTCTCTTCCCCGCTATGGCACCGATGGCATACTGTTAAATGTACATTGTGCTAACTCCAAAAGGCTAAGCAAGTCAGGACCTATTGTGCACAGCGCTGTTCAGACAGACGGGAAGGGCCAGCCCCTGCCTCAAAGAGCTCATTTGCTGTGAAATATTGAATCTCACCCTTCGTAACCTCTTCAAAGGAGCCTCAGTTGTTGGGCACTCATTCCTAGCTCACTCAAGCTGGGTGCCTATTGAAACCCCAGCCATAACCCTCTGGGTCTCCGCTTCCCCAGCTACGTGTGGGGATAATCCGCCCAGTTAGAAAGTTCCCCGGAGATGGAAAGTGCTACAGAGTAATTTAACCTCCCTGCTAGTCACCAAAGGGCAGATCTGCAGGTACAGCCGCTGCCCTTCTTCTGCTTCCCTGTCCCGAAGGATCTTGGGAAAGCAGCACTGTATTGCACAGCCTACAGTCGAGGAGGTTTGAGAACACAATCACAAATCCGTAGCTACTCACTGGCCTTTGTAGAGGACGCAGCCTGCCAAGACTTGAGGTGAACGCTGGCAGGTCTGCAAGATGAGAGCTGCTTTCAGCAAGAGCAGGGGTTCCACCTGCGCAGGGAGAGGAAAATCCCAGGGAATAATCAAGGTAGAGAACAAAGATGGGGGCGATAAGGATCTTCTGGTGCTCAGGAGCATTACCTTGCTTTTGTCCACGTTCCAAGGGGAATTGAAGATCTTGTGCAGGTCACTGGTGTTTTTCTGAATGTGCTCGATGTACCTGTCCCAAAGCAGGCGCAGCTCCTCCCGAGAAAACACCTGCAGAGGAACGAATCCCCATTGGTGGACAATACGTGGCTCGAGTCTGCACCGATCCACAGGGCCCAAGAGACACTTTGATGTGACTAGGTGGGGGAACTGGCTCTCTGAGCAGCAACTCTTCAATGAAACCTCAGCCAAAACATTAACCGAAGATCAGGAGCGAAATCCCACCTGCCATAGCCACTGCTCTTGCCAGCAGCAAAGGCCGGCCTCTGCAGGAGTTACTGCTGCAGGACAGATACCGTAGAAACCCCACAGCGCAGCCCTCTACCTCCAGTTGTCTGCAGTGTACTTTACATTACTGAAAAAAGAGAGACCAGGTGCAGGAGGACAGGATGTGGGAAGAGTGCTCAGACATCCTCCCGCTCATCCCTGCAGTCCCGTGACCAGGAGACAGCTCCTAAGACACTGGTGTGCAACACGCACGACCACAAGAGGAGCAGAGGTGACTTCTGGTGCACCTTGGGTGCAGCAGCGGCTTGTGACGGGGCAGGGAGTTGCCAGACTCTCTCCATGCCCGGGAACACTGCAGTCAGGGTTGGGACCTGTGACACGTCCCAAATCTGAGGGCAACAAAGAGACAGAAAGCTACACAGCTGCGAAACAGGCTAGAGAGACAGAGTTAAATCTATGTAACTAAGCTAAGGGGAATGAAAACCACTTTCACATATCAGAGAGACCTAAATTCTAAGGGCCAAGGTGGGGACAGGACAGAACACAATGGGGGGACAAGAGACGGAAGCTTCAGGCGGGACACGAGGAAATCTTCCCGTGAGATCGTACGTGGGGTCGTCTACCAAGGAAAGCAGGGGAAACTGAATCTCTTGGGATCCTAATGGTGACAACAACAGACGCCAGACAGCGAACCTGCCTGGTGGGATGTGACCTAAGGACGCGTGCTCTCTGAGCTGCTCTGATGGCAGGAGGGCCAGAGAAATACACCAGCTCCACATAACTGGGCTGGCTTCCGCCATCCCTGGAAAGGTCCATGTGCTCACCACAATCAGACACACCCAACAGCATTAAGCAGCCATTACCGTGTAAGCGTGACACACAGATCCATTGTAAAATCTGAAGAGTCCAATCAGTAGATCCAGAAATTGTTTACAGCTGACATCAGGGAGATCGATGGTGCAGCCCAGCACCTTCAACACACAAGGGTATGGGAGAAAAGTTTCTGAAGGTTTTAGGGAACAGGAGAAGCAAACAGCTCCTGCACTCCCCAAAACACAGTTTGGGAACCCCCAGGGGCAGCTGCACTTATGGGGAAAAGCAATGATTGATGCACGAGTGCCCAGGATCCCTGGCTGCAGAGGCAGAAGTAATTAGGACTAGAAAACCAGAGGACAGTCCCCTAACTGAATACTTAGCGGCTGAGTTCACTAGTTAATGGGCAAGAGAAGAGGGTTTCCATTTCCTCCAACAGGGAACAGACAGTGTCCTTAGCTCTGAGAGCCCAGGAAAGAACCTGCTGCAGTGTGGTTTACCCCGCCCCAAGAGGGACTGCCCAGTCAACAAGCTGGGGGGTGAGAGAAACCAGCTATGCCCCTAAAAGGAAAAGTCTGCTCTCGCTGCCAAAGCTGTGCAGTAGGGAACAAGGGTCCCAGCTCTTTGTTATGAGCTACATTACATGGAGTTCACACCTTTTCCACTCCCCAGACCCTCTCTAGCTGGTGAATCCCACAGCTCTGGAAGAAAACAACCCTTACGCGAGCACCTCGTTTGATACAACAGGAGATACTGTCTCTCGCTATTCGAGCTCCTCAGGTGCCTCCTGTTCATTTGGACTCACCCACAGATACTCTCCATCCACTCTTATCGCAAACTTGAGCTTTCTCAGACGAATGAGATGGGGGGGAGCGCCAGAGATCTCAGTTATGCAGCACACCACTCCTGCAATCTGTCCACACAGCAGCTCCTGCTGGTCAAGGAGAGTCTGAGGAGAGGAGGGAAGAGAGAATCTGTCAGCATTCTCGGAGAACTGGAAAGTCATCACATTTCCATGGCAGGACCGGTGGTGCTACAGGAAACAGTCTGTTGTTTTAGGGGTGGGAACAAGGCCTGGTAACACCATGCACAACGCCCCGACCGTCAGTCCCGTCACTGAGACTGAAGTCTTGTAGCAGCACCAAGAGAAGAAGAAGAATTAGCGAAGGTCGCCTATGGCAGATCTGTCCATATCACCACCACACACATGGGCGTTATGGAAAGCTGTGCTTACAAGAGGCCCACAACCCCCACAGCAGAGTGCTACGGTGCGCTGCCCAGAGTATAGGGTACATCTACACTGCACTAAAAATCAGCAGCTCCGAGTCTTAGATCCTGCGTGAGCTGGCTTAGGCTGCACAAGTAAAACCAGCAGGGTAGATGCTCAGGCTGGAGCCCAGGCTTTGAGACCCAGCCCCTCACCAGGTTTCAGCCTGAGCCCCAACCCTTGCACTGGTATTTTTACCCCTGCAGCCTGAGTCAGCTAACCCATGCTAAGCTGGGGCCCTGCCATGGTCTTTTATTGCAGTGAAGGTGGCCCCATACTGGCCTCAGCCTGGAAAACGAGGAATGCTGCTGATCAGGACTGAGACATATTGGCAGAACCGCACTATACATCACTCTAATTACCATATACATACAATAAAATTGAAAACTCCTTTAGAAACATCAAAGTTACAAATTTAACCAAAACCCAAGCTATCTGCCAGCACCGCCATTCCACGAGCAGAAGGTTGGTTTCTGACATACTTTATACACAGAGATTGCAGCTCTACACAGACCATTTAAAAAGACAGGCATTACCTGAGAGGGATAGAAATAGCAAATGCCAGCTCTTGTGGGATCCCCTTCTTCCTTTACCTTTGAACCATCATAAAGGAAAAAGTAATTCCACCTGCAAAACCAAAATATGGACAGAATCGTGAGATGTTTGCTGCTCCCAACCAAGTCAAACCGATCTTTCTTTCTACCTCCCATCCTCTAGCAGAGCTCTGCTTTTTATCCTGTGAGTGGCAGATGTGCATCATTCCTTCATGCAGCCTCACCTACTGATTTTGGAGATGGAATCAGGTTGGAGAAAGGAGACTCCAAGAACCTGGGCTACAAAGCTCTCCCAACTTGCTGGGTTTAAAAGAGATGCTTGTAAATTTGTGCCGAAGCCTAGTGGAGAAAGCAATGATTTTGTGATCCACTTTCCAAGTCCAATAGCACAGAGCATTTATTACTAAGCATTTGGGGAAAATTCTCAACTCCAGGCAGCTTGGATTGGTTCCCAATAGTTTCACTGCCTCTTGCTTCATGTTGAACTGATTCCACATATCAAGAAAGTATCAAGAAAATGGGAGTTTCTTCCTGACCAGTGATGGTCTTAGACCCACAGTTTTGGGTCCTTATTGATTTACTAGAAGTCTCTTAGCTACTGTTCTCTTTGTAGGTTGCATGCAGCAATCATAAACTTGGTGCACAAGGGCCCCAAACAAGAGTCCCACAGAGTGTGCTAAGTAGACCACAGGAAGCCTGAAACGAAGTGACTGCGCAATTCAAAAGTGAAACTAAAGAACACAAGTTATTCTCCACTGAAAAGCAGAGACTAGATTTGGGCTGTACGAGCATTCCTGGCATGCCCAATCACTGAGATGGGAAGGTTGGTAAGGCATTGCTTTAGGAATCTATCCCTAGCTCTGTCACAGATTCCCTGGGACACCGTAGACTTGTTCTTTAATTTCTCCATCTCAGTTTTCCACCTGTATCATGGAGGCCACAACAGTCCCAGGAGGATAAATTTTATGAATGTTAATGTGGCACTCACACATTACTGTGATAAGCACCTAGGAATAGACTTGCCTAGAAACAAATGTGCAGAGCTAAGAACAAGAAGTGAAGAAAGCCCACAATTCATCGCGTGTGTCCCTGCAGCAACTCGCTACAGGTTGGGGACAGCTCTGGGAGTCTCTCTCCAGTTCTGACACAGATCAGATGGCGTGGTGGCACTGTACATGCCTCAGACACGCTCAGACGACATACATGCACATCTGTTGGGATGCTGTCAACAGGCCTAACCTGGCCTCCATGTCAGTCATCCAACACTGCCTTGCAACTCTAGAGCCTGTACAATGAGTGCTACTCACCAAGAAGCTGAGTTAGGGTCTGATAGACTGGAACTGGCCATTTACATCAGGTTGTTCTTGAATCCCATCACCCT
Source organism: Pelusios castaneus (assembly GCA_007922175.1). NCBI lineage: Eukaryota > Metazoa > Chordata > Testudines > Pelomedusidae > Pelusios > Pelusios castaneus. The sequence goes on from ML685954.1 coordinate 7,417,646, forward strand.
CAGGAGCACTTTCGCCTCCAAAGCAAGTGATGCAAACAACTCATTCTTTTCTCAGCAGGAAATGTATTGTTCCACAGACTCCGGAGACTTCACTGAGGGGGACGGTGGCTTTCGATGACGAGCATGTCAGAGATCTGGCTTGCCTTCTTTGTTAAAATACTGATGTCAGCTGTGCTACTTCTGCCTTATTTACATGGAGAGTAAATGCATGAAAGTGCCTTCATTTATCCCACAAGAGTCCCGTGAAAACCCTGCAGAGGCTAAGCAGCATTAAAGTGTCTTGAAAACTTGTGTTCACAAATTCTGAGATTGGACCAACAAAGCTACTCTTTGTTCCAAATGTTCCAAACAGGAGAAAAACTATCTTAGTGCCTGTAATGCTTTCTGAGTCAAGAATTTGGTCATCAAAAGCAAAGAGCTACAAAAGTTTCAAGTTTATTATTTAATATTTAAGTGGATAGCTACGCAAAAGTCATCATAACACACAGACTGCTCACTCTCAAGGGAACTCCCATTTAAGGACTCATCTGCTGAAGACAGTTTCTTGACTAAGTTCTTGCTTGTGTGGTACAAAAGCCGAATGATTTCCTGTGGCTTTCAGTGTTGGCATCGCTCTTCTAATCCTAAAACAAGCAATGAATAGATTAATGCTTGGATGCCTTTGCTCAACTGACATGTGATCCAACAGAGAGCAGCTGATACGCAATCAGCAACAGAACTAACTTGTGCATGAGTGACACGTGGGACAGAAACAAGCCTTCCATTTAATCAGCAAGGTTACATTTAATATGCTTGGGCTTGGAATATCACCTGGTTACCTTAGGGCAGTGGTTTTCAAACTTTTTCTCAGGACCCAGTTGACAAAAAATCATTTATGCCCACGACCCAACAATTACATCTGTGAGCAATGCATTCCAGTCTTTTGGGAACGGCAGCAGGGGCTCTGTGACCCAGGGCCTGTGACCCAATCCTGGGTCCCAACCCTGAGTCTGAAAACCACTGATCTACGGGCCGCATTGGTCACTTAACTGAACCTGATCTCATTTTCCATCTTAATCACAGCAACACAGGGATTTTCTGTTGCCCGTCAGTGGCTCAGTGGCTCAGTTTGCTGTTCTGTTGACAGCCATGGGCAGTATCAGGTGCTCAGGTACCAGAACAGCCCGGGCATGGGGGACGTTTCTTCCTAACCCCCCTCAGCAGCAACAGTCCTTCAGGATTGCCTCGGGGGGGCTGTACACCGCCCCCCCGGAAGTCAGCAGCCTGCAGGACAGACGCGCCCGCCTGGGGCCGGGAGGGCCCCGCGAGCCAGCCCGGAACCGCAGGGGAGAGCAAGGGGGGAGCCGCGCTGGAAGGCCCGGTAGTGCCAGGCCCCACCGCCCTGGGCACCGCGGAGAGACGGCCCCGCGCCCCGGCTCGGAGCTGACCCAGCGGAGGGAGGCCCCGGCCCGCCAGGCCCAGGGACCCCGAGAGGGAGCGGGGGAGCCGCAGGTGACCGGCCGGTGTCTCGCTGCCGCCCCGCGGGGAGCCCAAGCTGAGGGGGCCGGTCGGTCCGGTCCGGGGTCCGCCCGCGAGCTCCGGCAGCGGGGATCGAACCCCCCGCCCCGCCTACCTGGGCAGAGTCACTTCCGCTTCCGGGGCCGGCCTGCCGCCGTCACGTGACATGCAGTACCACGTGAGTGTCCCCGCCCCGCCCTCTCTACGGCAGCCGGGCGGGCTCAGGGCCAGGCCGGATCCGGGGCAGGGATGGAGGCTGCCGGGCCCTGGCGCCGCGTGAGCCGCCCGAGGCGGGGCCGCGGTCGCGGGCAGCAGGCGGGGGACGAGGCCGGGCACAGCGGGGCGGTGCAGGGGCGGCTCCGGGCGGCCCGGTGAGTCCAGCGCCCCCCCTCGGGCCCTCGCCCCACAGCCGGGCCCCCGTAGCCGGGCCGGGCCGGTCCCCGGAGCGAGGCGTGGGCAGCCCGGCCCATCCATCCCTTCCTTCCTTCCCCGCAGGGATTCGCTGCTGGGCTCCGCCTTCTGGGAGAGCAGCCGCGGTGAGTCGGGCCGAGGGGGGCCGCGCTGAGCCGCTGCCGGGATCCGGGGGAGACGTAGGGCGCTGCACGGGGCTCTGTCCTGCGCTCTCCCGGATGGGGGTGACGGAGGGTCCTCCTGCCGCCCAGCCCCTGGCGGGGGTCCCGCCAATCACATCGGTGCCCTTTGGAGCAGGAGAAGGGGCTGGTCCCAGCAGTGGGGTTTCCGTCCTCTCCCGGGAGCAGCCAAGTGGGGGATTTAAAGATTCACATTGCAGCAGGAGCATCTCTGAGCCTATCTCCTGTGTCTGTGTGTCTAACCTGCCTGACATTCAATTTCTCCAGGAGCCATTCAAGAATCCCTCAGCAAATGCTTAGAAGGAGAAAAAACACCAGGGTCTATGTCAGAAGTCCTTTGTTCATTCGAAAACCTGCAACTTGAACCATCCCATCAGTCCTTTATGAAACCCCGGTTGCATTCAGAAGACCCAGCTTGCAAAAGTGGTCACTGGCGGTGTGTATGTTATGGCATTGGAAATTTTTCCTCTTGTGTCATTTCTCGTTATCAGCTAGCATTCTTGCTTCTGTTACTAGAGACGTTGCAGGTAAGAAAACCACCATCTGTTAGAATAACTGGACACTTGGCTCTGTAACTCAGTTCTAATGCTTTCTCTCTCTCCTAGATTCCCAAAACTCAGTGCTACATTTCTGATCCTTTATTTTCTGAATTGGAAATTGGTGTTTTGAATGACCTGGGTGTAACTGTTGTCCTGGAGAATGAGGTAAAGTGGATTAAGGTTAGGAAATTGTAAGTAGTAACATGTTTATCCAGTGAGGAAGGAGCACTCTTGAGAAATCAAAACAATCCTTCCTACATGTGCCTTCAATGGGGACATATTGCAGGACTTTGGCTTTTCACTTACTTTGCATTGACCAGACTAGAATGATCTCCTTTAGCTCTTTTGTGGTTTCAACAGAGGGTCTAGGTGTCACTTTTCAGTTAGGCAGCAATCAGCTGTAGTACTTCCCTGGAACTGGCATATTTCACAAGGTACTCGCTTTTCCCTCGCTGTGTGGGAGTGTTCAGCCAGCCAAGGAATCTGCTGAACTAAGCAACTGGACATTATACCTAATGGACTGAAGGTAAAGAACCCATTACAATCGACATATTACACAGATTACAGTGAGAGATTGTGCCATAAACTCTCTCAGAAATTAAGAAATCACCTTATTCCTTTCCTTAAACAATGGACAGACAGGACAGTCTCTGCGCCAAAGAATCAATGGACACAAATCTGACATCAGAAACTGCAATACTGAAAAACCTGTAGGGGAACACTTCAACCTCCCTCCTCACTCCCTTAACGACTTGTTAATAGCTGTGTTGAAACAGATGAATAACAAATCACAGCTTCAAAGAGAGTCTGCAGAACTCGAACTTATATGCAAATTTGACTCAGTTGCCTTGGGGTTAAACAGGGACTATGGATTTTTCTCGCATTACATCAAATGAATTGACCTCCCCCTCCTCTATGTGCTGTTCCCCAGTGTTTTGAATCCTAACACCTACTTTGATTTGCTGTTACAGCCTGACCTGATGCTATGTCATACACTCCCCTGCATTTAATTTCCTCCCACTCTGTAACTTTCCTATCTTCAAAGCGTCTGACGAAGTGGGATTTTCTCCCACGAAAGCTCATGCGATTAATAAATCTGTTAGTCTTTAAAAGTGCCACAAGACTCTTTTGTCTTTCTACAGTAGACTAACCCGGCTACCCCTTTGGAATTAAACAATGTGGGCACTTTTAAATGGCCTGAGTGCCACGAAATGGGCCCTTGTGCTGACAGAACCAGGGAAGCTGGTTGTGAATAATCTTCAGTAACGCTGTTTATCTGCAGGAGGGAAAACACCATGTTCATGGATTCACCATCTTTTATATGATCCACTGTGGAAAAGCTTTGTATAACAATCTGCTCTGGAGCAACTGGTCTATGGATGCTCTGTCCAAAATGATCATTATTGGGAACAGTTTTAAAGGGATTGAAGAAAGGTAGGTACCCAAAAAGATTAACCTTCTCACATCTAGGACAGAATTCCACTCACTGACTCTCAGTTAAGTCATCCTTTATGGTTACCTGCTGTCTTCTCATACAGATCATTAGCTCAATGAAATGTGTTCTGTACTTTATTTAAATTTCAATCTATCAACTTGCTGCTCAGTCTGTGATCTTTCAGGTGACCTAATCAATTAAACCTCCATGCACTGCTTTCAGGATTACAGCAATGCTGAGGTGAGTTACACTTTTCTGTAGCACAGCGACAATCTGGGAGAGCTTGAGCTCTGTTCTTGAGCCTTGGCAAAGTTCAAGCACCTGAGCAGTCAGTGCTCATACAGTCCATTCTACTGCTTGTGGGCAGGCCCAGCTGGAAGAGTCATATGTATGTCTGATTGAAAACAGAACCAGCAGTGATCAGTAATGAACCATTTTTAGCTGCAGCAAACTCAATCTTGCTCCTCTGGGTCCTGGGATGTGGCCCACTGAACTAATTGGAACAGCACTAGGCTTCATGAGCGGGGCCTTGGACTGAAGTGTGTGTGTCTGCACTGTACCTCAGAGCCGACTGTTCAAGGGCAGTTAAAATAATAGTACGGATAAATAATTACATTACCTCCACCTTCCCAGACTGGAGTTGCTAGCTGTTTAGATCACTCCTTTCCTACCCCTCATTTTGGAAAGGTGATGGGCTAAGATCACCAGCTGGAGGGCAAGATCATGCTCTCCCAAACCTGTGATGTCAGTTTCTAAACACTTTGCGTTATTGCTGATTTTTCTCTCTGATCTTCTCCTTTCCTCCATACTCCTGTAATGTCTGAGCAAACCTCAGAATAACTTGTTCATTATGAACTGCGATTTAAATACTTGAAATTTCAGGCCCAGCTGCTTTTTCTAGTTTTCATGAGCACATAGAGATAAGTGGTGACGTAGATCCCACCTATCTAACTCTCTAAGCCTAATGCTAAGAACTTTATTTGTACTTTCCTTGGAATAGATATTTTATACAGTCTCTGCAACTAATTTCTGCCTCGTGTGTCAACTAACTTGGTTTTCTCTCTTATGTTTTGGAAACGTATTAAATCAACAGTAAAGTCAAGTCGGTCCAGCACTAAAATTTGTCTTTGTTTCTAGGTTGCTGGCAAGAATATTAGAGCGAGATTATTTGTATATAGCAAAGGTACAGTTTACTGTTTTAACAAAGATGAACGGATTGTATTAGCTAGTCACCTCAGTGACTAGCTATTGATGGTAAATTAACGAGAACATGGTGTTCTAGCAAGAGTCCCTTCTATTGGTGCTCATGTGCTAGAGCACTGGTGTTCAACACAGGGACTGCAGACTGAAGATTTCCAAAGGGGTCTGCAACTGAGAAAATGGTTAAATCCTGTGCTAGAAAAAGAGCTGTGATGGGAACCTAGCTCAGTTGTTTAAATTAAATGCTGGATAATACTTTAAATGCAGCGTTTTAGCTTGGCTTCAAGCACTTTCAGAAGTGTTCTAGTTTCCCCATGTTTTATCCTGATTTTGCTTATGGAAACCATGTTCCCCTGGATCTTGGATAATCATGCTGTTCAACCACTCCTAGGTTTTAAAAGGAACAGAGGAAGCTGCATTTCCAGTTGATCCACAGTATATGGATATATTTAATGACACTTCCATCCACTGGTTTCCTTTACAAAAACTCAAGGCGCTCCCATCTGAAGCCTGGCTGTTTCAGGAAGAGCCAATGTACCAGGAATGCGATGATCTGGAGATTATCAAGAAATAGGACAAATGGAGTCATTCCGTCCTCAGACCAGACTGAAATGGAACCTTAATTGCTCTGGGCATTTGTGACTTTTTATAGAGCTACATTCACTTGTAGTAAGTGGATGTTAAACTCACCTACCAGAATTATCAATATAAAGAGGTGGGGCTAATATATTTAGCCAGAAATCTTGAAAGCAGCAGCTGTCAGCAAACTGAGTTTAACGTGACATGTTTTCCTTAGATTTTAAAAGATAAAAACTGTACCTTACGATACACTATTTATTATTCACAACACACTGAACTCATACTAGCTATATTTTTTAAAAATTTTACTTTATACCTATGTCTTGTGCTTTAGAAAGTGACTGTCAATAGAGGACTGGGCCTACCCAGAAAAATGCTGTCCTTCAAGGAGGTAAAAAGCTTAAAGCTGTATTTTGCGTGAGTGAGTTATTCTCAGTTGTGCCTGACCTACAGCCCAGAGAAAAAGGTGCTCTCACAAGGATTTGATAGGTTAAGGGTTCTCACCCACAGTTCAAAATATGGCATCAGAAAGCCTTGGACTACAGGGTGTTTTCCTGTTCACTGCCACTCTAGAGGGGAAGAATCAGGCCTTAAACAACATCATTCCCGGTGGATAGATTTGGAGCAAATTCTTCCATGCAGCTGTCATCTAAATTGGCTGAAGCAGCATCCCCCACTCACTAGTCTGAGGCCTGTTTGACCTTCCCTATCATAACTCCTTGCTGGTCAGATTCCAGACATCTGCATAACGCCCAGGGCAAGGGCGATGGGGAAAATGTAGAAAGAAATACTACAGGCTGGTCTCCACTAGAGGGTTTTATTGGCAGAAGTCAGCTGTTATTGACAAAACAGTGGCGGTACACAGTGTAATACACTCCTAACTCCCCTGCTACGCTGACATCATAAAACCACCTCAATGTGAGGTGCAGGACTGATGGCGGCTCAGGTAGGGCGACTGTCACTGCAGAGTCTGCGGCTACACGTCTGTCATTCTTGTCAATTTCAATGATATTGACAAGTCGCCGCCTGGGAGCATGGCAAGACACCTGCCTGCTTCTCCAGGACGCTGCAGTAATTATTGTGGTGGCTGGAACTCTGCTTCTGGTAGGTTGACTTTTTTCTAGTGTAGACGAGGCCGAAGTTCTACAGCGTCACCTCTTTATTGTAAGACATGCACAGGAAGTGTTAGCAGGCAGAACCTTGCCAATACTTACTGTGTGCAATGCTCCTGGCACAGAGCAGGACCCTTATTTGGCCATATCAATGAGACTCTGAAGTGAGGTTGGCACCCACGTCTTTTCTCCTTGTACAAACACAACACCCCTATCGATGTAAATCACAATTCGTCCAAACGTATACAATTGTTTTCCTTCATGTCGCTTCCCAATCACAGGCATGAACACAATATTGTGTTCCTCTGCCTTGGTTTGAATGAGGTCCTTAAAATTCATTGGCACAGAGCTCGCAGCCATGCCTATGCCCCGCTGGGCCATGTTCTCAGCTTCTCGCCGTTCCTGCATAGCTTCATACTGGAAGTCCTTCCTCCGCTCGGTGTGAGTGAGATATGCAATGTTTTCCCGAGCACCTGGTTGCATATAGCCACCTGTTTGGGGAAGAGTGAAATACGTGAAGACAAGGTCCCAACCCATTTTTTAACAAGATGACTCTAAATGCTGAGCGTCAAGCGTGCAGCATACACATGGTCCAGTGGGGCAGATTCAGAGGGGGTAGTCTTGAACCCTTCTGTGCATGTGTTACAGTATCTGGTGCTAAAGAATTGGCAGGATATTCAGGTGAAACATTCTCTAAAACAATTCTATTAAACTGTGACATGTCAGCCTTTAAAGGAATCCTCTGTCACTATACAGAACAGTCTGGAATTGAGGGAATTTGGGCAAACATGCCATATTGCACCCCCAATCAAGGCCATGCAGTCAGATCTTCTGCCTACAGGCAGCAGGTAAGAGCATGTGCTGAGAAGCCAGAGCTCAGTATCAATCAACAACTCCACACACCCACAGAGAGAGCTTCAGGTCCTTGCATGGCTGTTTAAGTATCATGCTTGGAGCTTCTCAGAGGAGGTGAATCCCAGTAGGGTACAGTGTATGCATATGGCTGTGTATTTGGTTCATCGTTTTACTACAGGATGATAATGCAGCCTTCAACCCTGACTCTGCAATTCCTTCTGGCATACAGTCCCTCTCCAAGTCTAGACTATAAAAGAAGCACGGTAAGAGGTTCAATCACTGCGGGGGAGGACACGAAACAGGAACAAATTCCAAAAAGCCATTTATATTTCCAGTCAACTACAATTACAGAGCTGCAGTATCGTACCATGCATGTCTCACATTTTGGCATTAGTGCTATGGAGATTCTGGTTAGCAGGGGCTCTGGCTGACTAGAGAGTCTCACACAAGAAAAACACTAGGTAGGAGAGGAAAGTTAAAGCCTTCCCAATAAATTACTTACCAACACTGGAAGACACAGCCCGGTTCATAATATCAAGAGCTTCATTAAATTTGTCCTTGATCGATGGATGTGCTAACACCTGGTCTGAAAACATAGACTTCCACCCAAGGTACCACTTGGTGATTTCTTCGTAATTGGGGCTATTACTGAGCCAGGAGCACAGTACCTGCAAAGAAATAGAAAACCATCAACAGGATGGCCACAAACATCAATTTGCTTGGTTCTAAATTAGCTTCTACTGCCCAGAAGGTACTGTCATTCAGTGACTCTGTCTACTAAGGCTGTTCAAGTCTCGTTAGGAAACAGTCGACATTTGATGTACATGGAGCCATCACTAAGAAATGTCTGCATTGAACATTCAAGCCCTTTCTGCCACGCACCACACATTTGGCAAGAGTGGGAATTCTGAGTTTTATATAACCAAGTACTTCACGGGGCAGTAGCCAGGAGTCTAGTTCCTCTCAGCCATTCCTCGCCCTCTTAGCACTGGCTTAGATGGTTCCCTGCTTAGGTGCTTAACTACCAACCTGCAGCCATTTGGGGAAGAAGTGTTTCTCCAAAAGTCCAACAAGACTGGACACAGAGATCATCCCTTCCCAATCCATCACCCAGTAAAACGCATCCATGTGCTGCTGATGAGGATTAATGACAAGCTCATTGAGACACATCCCTGGGGAGAAAAGTGAGAAGTCAGAATAGGAACTGCTCTGCTGGCACATTGGCTTCTTTAAACTAGCCTATTCAGCCCTTAAAGTCACCCACTGTCAATCTAAACAACTGCTTTGATTTGCTGTTACAGCCTGACCTGAGCCTATGACTTACACTTCCCTGCATTTATTTGCCTCCCATTCTGTAAGTTTCCCATCTTCCCAGCGTCTGACGAAGTGGGATTTTCTCCCAGGAAAGCTCATGCGATAAATAAACTTGTTAGTCTTCAAAAGTGCCCCAGGACTCCTTGTTTGTTTTGCCCAACAGGGTTCAAACTCTTAAAACTGTTTGGACAATCTGAACAGTTACAGAGGCTCCAAAAAGGCAAGTATGCTAAATTTCTACAGGGTGCTACTCTCTGCAGCTAGACCATGTGTATTAAACTATCAGCTAGAGAGACATTAAACCAGTTCAGATGGCATCTGAATCGGTAAGAAGTTCTCAGGAGAATCTCCTTTGCCTCACCTAGTTTAGGCACAATGTTTTTGACCATGAAAGCCTCCCAAGATCCTGGGGTGAACACGTCTTTCCAGGGCTGAAGGATCAGCTTGGCTGAGGAGTCACTGGGATGCCATTTCTGCAGAGCATTGGCCAGCTTGTTTCGGATTGGAGAATATAATGGCTCTAACCGAGACTGCATCATTGGAAGCCAGGGATGAATCCAAGAGTGGATTGGGACAGTGTCTGTCAGAGGGTTCCAGTTTTCAACCTTAAAAGAAACAAAAAGTTCCCACAATAGAAATAAATCCAGTGACTCCTAAGCAGCTAACTTGTTGGCTGCCAAAGGCGCACAGAATTATAGCGAAAACGTCCATCTGACCGTTAATGATGTTGCCCAGAAGCTCCAAAACAAAAAAGTTATCACATATACACAACTTACTGTGGTTTGAACCAGCCTCTTAGCTTACCTCCTTCTGTAGTTTGGGGAAGATAAGCTGATCCAGAATATTATCCAGTATCCAGAGAGGAATAACATGCACCCAGCTGTCCAAGAAATCTACCATTGGGCCACAATTTCTTGGCTGCCACTGTGCTATGACGTTTCTTACGTAGGGCATCCACATTTCCCACATCAGCCTGGCAAAAGTCAAAGTCGGTATTAAGGCTAGAGCCCAGGGCTGTTATAAATGAACGTCAGACACTTGGTTTGTCTTTTATAGAGGACTTCAAGGAATTAAAAATGCAATCTTTCCATTGGGCAGCTCAATTTTAACAGATACTGCAGCTCATTGTAGGTGTCCTCTGGACAGTGCATTTCCACCCACTCTTCTCCATCCCCAGGGAGCATCGTTTGAGGGCTATCGGTTATTGGTTACCTGTGAAAAGCATCCGATGCTAGATCCTGCCCACTGTGTGATAACAATTGATCATTTTCTAAAAGCCTTTTCCACTTGGCTATAATTTCCGTCCCATACGTACAGTCCTGAAAAGAAAAATGAGCCGGGGCAGCATTGACTTTTCTTGTGGTTACCAATTAGCGTGTAAAACAATGCAGTGGACTAACGGAGAAAGACCGTTTTCTGGCCAGACAAACAGCAAGCTGACAAGATGCGGCAGACATTAGTATCCCAGCAGAGTAAAATGCACGAGTGGCTTTAACATAGAAGACACCAGGGCAAGGAGAAATAAGATTTTTAAAAGCTAAGCTACATACTACAGGTACGATACTAAATGTTTTATCTATCGCATGCTAAATGGTCTGACTTGCTGGCCAGCACATCCCATGTAGTGAAAAGAAAAGGGCCTGCCTTGCCATTTACAATTTCTTCACAGTCCCAGCCCTCTTAGAGTCAGGCGGCCCCCAGCCGTGGGCCCCCAAACACAGACTCCCAGAATCTCCAGGCATGTTAGAAAATCTCAGCGCTCGGCTTTAGCAAGCAGTGCCAACAGCCCTCCTCTTATTACCTGGCCCAGGTGCTCCCAAACGTTACATGCATACGTGTATCTCGGTATACCACAAACATGCTGAAAGATTTCTAATGGAGCAAGCCTAATATCCTGCCATTCAGTCAACTTTTCAATCAAAGCAAACTCCAGAAGTCTTTTCTGTCCTAATTGATAAATACTGAAACCGACCCCAGCGCTCACCTTGAGGGGGTCCCAGTTCCTGAAGTAATCTTTCATGAGAGGAAAGACAATAGCTACTGCCAGGTCCACTCGATCAGACATCCTGTACTCCTCGTAATATTTATCTTGGAGGGTCTCAAAAACCTTCGCACATTCCTCCAAGCTGAGTGGATTGTCACAGCTGGGCTGCATTCGCCTCTCGCATTCCTCCACCATTTCCAGGACCTTGCTGAGATTGCTAATTGCTGTCTCCTCGTGCGAGAGGACTTCAGACATCTTCTGTATCTCATGGGTCAGGTTGACAACCATGTCTCTCTCGTACTGCAGCTGCCGGTCATTCTGGATGATCTCCTGTTCGGTGATGTCGATGAGGAGTTGCAGGTTGTGTTCCAGTTCTGGCAAGGCAAAGGCTTGGGGTTTCGAGTCCTTGCCTAATGGCTGCTGAGGGTTGTCATCTGGGATATTGTGCTTATGGCTGATTTGACTGTAACTGTAATAAATCCTTTGTTCCCGGCCAGTCATATCTATCACCTTCCAAAGAGCAAAAACAAGTATGTCTGAACAGTCGAAGTTCATATTACTACTAGACGGAAACCCATTGCCCAGGACTGAGAATAGAAGCCACCCCGGTAATTCAGTGACTCCCAGCTCTTATTAACGTAACCAAGTTATTGAGTGATTTGGACAAACTGGTGAAATGGTCTGAGATAAACAAAATGAAATTCAGTAAAGATAAGTGCCAAGTTCTCCACGTAGGGTTGAACAACCCATTGCACACGTACAAAATGAGCAATCACTGCCTAGGAAGGAGTACTGAGGAAAGGGATCTGGGTGTCAGAGTGGACCACAAACTAAATACGAGTCAGCAGGGTAACACTGTTGCAAAAAAAGCAAACGCCATTCTGGGATGTATGAACAGGAGTATTGTGAGTAAGACACGAGAAGTAATTCTCCCGCTCTACTCCGTCCTGATTAGGCCTCAATTTGAGTACTGTGTCCAGTTTGGGTGCCTCATTTCAAAAAGGATGTGGAGAAACTGGAAAAAGTCCAGAGAAGAGCAACAAAAAATGAATAGAGGACTGGAACATTAGACCTACGAGGGAAGATTGAAAGAGCTGGGTTTGTTTAGTTTAGAAAAAAGGAGACAGAGGGGACACGATAACAGTTTTCAAATACCTAAAAGATTGTTATGAGGAAGAAGGGAAAAAATTGTTCTCCTTAATCACAAATGATCAGCAAGAAGCAATGGGCTTAAATTACAGCAAGGGAGGTTTAGGTTGGACATTAGGAAAAAATTCCTAACCGTCAGGGTGATTAACCACTGGAATAAGTTGCCTCGGCAGGTTGTGGAATCTCCATCGTTGGAGGTTTTTAAGAGCAGGTTGGACAATGGGGTACGTGGTCCTGCCATGACTGCAGGGGACTGGACTCAATGACCTGTCATGGTCCCTTCCAGTTTCTATGATTCTGTGATTCTATGAGGGGGGAGACTGAAGCTGGGAGGCAGCAGTTTGGGATTTCAAAAGCACCTGCACTCCATGCAGTTATAGCATAACTAAGGATCTAGAGTTACAGTGGAAATAAGGGCAGAGAAAAGGTCTTTTCTATTTTCCTGTCTCTGGAGAGAAAGCACTGTATTTTCATTTCACATTACAAGACCGTACAAACAAGCTAACAGAATGAACTGCATGTTGCTTCTGGGCGAGAGGCTTAAGCAATCTGTTGACAGAAATGTGATTTCAGCTAAGCAGACGTTCACTGGCTGCACCAAGGACGAGTCCAGTCACTCATCCCTCGTGGTGAGAATTCTGTTCTCATTAGCCTGTCAATAACAAAAGCTTCTGACTCACATCTGTGATGTTGGCCAATGATTCTTGCAGGACCAGCTCTTGTGCCAAGACCCTCCCACACATTCTCCAGACGTTCTACTAAGTATCTTTGTTCTGTCCTCTTTAGGAATAACTCAAGGGGAGGAGAGATGCTCATCTCCCAGAGATTTACACACCATGACTTTGAATATTGGTCTCACCTTCACTTGGGACAGCTCCTTTTGAGGAGCTGCGAGCTGCTTGCCAATCCGGCCTTTGGCCTTTAATTCTTCTACTGTCTTGTAGGCATATTTGGGTTTTTTCTTGCCTCCATTAGGATCCTTTCTCCACTGGCTGAGCTCTTTCTGAAATTCCTAAATAAAAAGCACAAGTCAGACCAGAAATGCAGGTTGCTGGTCAGCCATGAAAGTCTGTCATAGATTCTTTACACCAGAATATTTCAGCGTAGGTCCCTTAAGAATGCAGTAGAGAAAGACAATAGGCATAGACTAAAGCTCAGTGGCAAGTTACTGGCTGAAAGGCTGTGGTTGACTCAAACATCTTTCAGACGGTGCCGACCAGTACATTTTTGGATCTTATTTCCAGGACAGAGGAAGAAACACCTTCAAATGTTCCCCTTATCCCAGCCAAACAAACAGTAAAAGATTTTCAAGGCGTAGTGAGAAATAAAAACCTTATTAAACAGAGCTAAGTTATTGAAGTGGGAAGACTTTAGATAGGGCCACAGCAGTTTGGGGTCCTTCTCAAAAGCCAAGAGGAATGGAACCTGCTTTCTATGACTTCAGCCTCCTGCATGCCACTGAGCTGAACAACTTCCCTGACACGGGAGAACGTCACAGTACTATCAACTGTGATGGGCACCTTCAGCACAGAGTGAGCCCAGCCATGTGAAATGGATCCACCAAGTCATACCTCTTCAGCCTCTTCCTCTGAGTCAACAACAGGGAAATCCTGTAATGACTGACTGGTTCGTTCAGAGCCATATGCTCCCAAGGCCCCTTTGCCCTTCCTTTGCTTGGCCTCAATCGGATTGATGATACCTGTGGAGTTTCAGAATAGGCAGTGAATGAGTGCTGGGTGTGAAAGGCAGTCTGATCATTCGAACAGGAAAAGCTGTAAATAGGGTAGGAGAGTTCTCAAACTGGCACAGATCACAGACTAGGATGAGACCTTGAAAGGTCAACTAGTCTAATCCCCTGCACTTATGGGAGACTGGGTGTTATCTTCCAGCATGGCATTCTGTCTTCAGCAGTGCCAGTATTCAGCAGTTAAATATTCTTGTTGACAAGTTCCAAAGGGGGAGCCGTGTTAGTCTAGTTCAGCAAAACAAACAGAGAGTCCTGTGGCACTTTTAAGCGCATGCGATAAATAACTGTGTTAGTCTTTAAAAAGTGCCACAGGACTCCTTGTTTGTGGTTTCTTATTGGTGGCCTTAAAATTTTCAGGCACTTTTCCAAAGCCTGCTGTAGCTCTGTGACCTCCACTGCGAACGAATTCTACAGCTCAGCTATACACACCATAAAATAGCATTTCCTTTGAATGGTTCCAAGTTGACTGCCTTAGAATTTCATCTCCCTCACGCCGTCTCTGAGCAGTCACCTACGCTATGTCAATTTCATCACATTACTGTTGTGATTATTTAAAATTAATACAACTGGATTTGATCTTGAAGATCCAAGTGGTCTGAAGGAGAGGTGGGCAAAGGAGAACCAAATTGTTCATGGTCCCAAGGTGGCAGATTCCTTAAAGAGTCCCCATCTCAGGCCCATCTTGGGAAAAACATGCAGTACCTTGAGCATTCTTTCCAAGCCCTCTGCCGGGGACATAACCCATTTTCTGAAGAAGCTTTTGCCCTATTCCCTTGGTGTGTCTCTCCCAGCTGCCGAAGTCCATGAAAGATTTGGTCCCTCCAACAAATCCTTTCTGGCTGGGTTTGAAATTGCCACCCTGTTTTAAAAAAAAAAAGAAACCAAAACCAGATATGTGATGTATCACCCCAAGGTCCTGGCCATCGGTCTCAAGCGAAGCCGCCACACCAGCCCACACGCTGTCCAGTTCTCACTCACTATCTGGCAGAGAGCTCTCCAGACTCACTGGCAGAGGCGAGGGTTTGTACCTATGTTTCCACTGTGGGCTGATCTACAAGGCTCTCTCATGAGTCAAAACAGACCAGTTCTAGATACTTTGCATCTGACCACCTGAAAAATGGGTTTTGATTTTTAGACCCTTTAACTGGTAACTTGCTCAAGCTAGTCACATGCAGTACTGTGAAAAAAAATTAATGGCAGAAATATTTATCACTGATAGGCGGAAGCAAAACCTGGACATGCATTTACCACAACCTCTTTTGACTCAAAATGACTATGCATGAAGGAATGAAGCTCCCATTCTGCAGTTCACCAAAATACACGCAGAAAAATCAAGAGACGTTCCTCCCCCAAGCACAATCCCTGTGACCTTAACTTGGCCATTGCTCTTCTCCCTCCTCAGGTCTTGTTACTGAGCCAGCACCCTAGATCAGTGGTTTTCAGACTTTTTCCCTCAGGATCCAGCTGAAAAAAAATCATTTATGCCCAAGACCCAACAATTACATCTTTGAGCAATGCATTCCTGTCTTTTGGTGACATCAGCAGGGGTGTGGTCTGCCACAGGCAGAGGTTCGTTTAGGTACCAGTTTGTGGAAATAAACACTGAGGCCCAGTCTTAAAGCAACCCTCTTTATTGGAAATCAAGCGTTTGCCAAGGGGAGGAGGAGAAGCCACATCATCCAGCAGGCTACAAAAGGAGGGGGATCCAGGGGTTCACGGCACCTCACAGCCAAGCTGGATACTGATGGTCCGTGATGACTTCTCAGGTGCTGCATCCAACCCCACTGCTTTTTGTACTTGTGGGGAAGTACTTTGCTAGAGCTGTAGCCTCCCCCCCATTATATGGTAAAACTGCGTTAGCATTAGCATCAATTAGCTGTTACCTAGGCCACACAGCTGAAAGGAAGTCTGATGCAGGCCTGTGCATCTTTGCAGCAAACACTGTTTACAGGAAACATTTCCCATAGCTACCAGCCCCAGCACGTCACAGAAATGACAGGCAAGCTCACTGTATATTTTCTAACATGGCTGCACTTAGACCAAGAGAAGAGCCTGATCCAGCCTTATCACGGCTCGCGTGACAAAATCTTCAGGCCCGGATTGGCCCACGCACCACAAGGGGGCACCTTGACCCACCACCTGAGGGTCTGCGACCCAGAACTGGGTCCCGACCTGTAGTTTGAAAACCACTGCCCTAGATTATACCATCGCTGGCACTCCATAAAGAGCTTACATAGATTTGTACTTGTATGAATAACTCACTGTTTTTAACTTCTTTGGTACAAACTCTTTAGGGAATTCTTCCTGCTTAATGGGCTTCTCATCCTCATCTGAATCTTCTTCCACCACTTCCTCCGCTGCAGCTTTCCTTAGACCCGCACTGATGAAATTAACGGGGGCTGAGTAGTCACGAGAGCTGCACGAAAAAGGGACTCCACAGTCATGCTGTTGTAACACTACTTCATTGAATCAGAGTTTGAAATTCTCACACTCACACAAACACTCTGATGCAGTTTCTCCTGATCCCAGACTAAACTCAGTGTTAAGAAATAGAGTGAAAAATTGTTAAATTCAAACTTGATATTTCAGTCATAGAAAATGTTGGGTTTGCATGTGTGCATACAAAGGTCTCTAATGAGTTGAGCTCTCTCACAATGGCTTTACTAACTGGGCAGTAAGGAAACTAATTCTGGAACCAAACTATATATGAAGAATTCAATCTGTCTTTCACAAACACATTTGATAACACACTAATACCAACCCCTCCCTTCTCCCACACAGATACCCTCCAAGGTCATTACAATCTCAAACTAGCCACAGTAGCACAAAGCGACTCCTAGCCTTCTGAATCAGACTGTCCATCAAGCTGCCAGTGAATGAGTTAAATCCATGGAAGAGGTTAAACAAATCAAATCATCTTCGAAACTTATAAAGGAACCAATCCCCCCAATAGTGCCTTCCAGGTGGACAGATTAGAGTGCATTAAAAACGAGAACTCTATCGGTGCTGCACAAAGGAATTGGCACCTCATTTGGATTGGTATTTTAGATTACCCTCTACACCAAAAGTCAAAAGGAGATCCCATCTGTGCACAGGACTGCCAGAGTGCGGGGCGGTGGCAAGTGCCCGTACCGTTTGCCTCCAAAGCTGGGCCTCTCGTCATCCGAGTCGTGCTCAGCCCACACGCCGTAGGTGGCTTCCTCCTTGGTCTGCCAATGGCGCTGGCGATTGGGGTTGAACTCGTTCTGGAGGTCCCAGTCTGTGATCTCAAAGTTCTCCATCTCCACTTCGTCATCGTCAGCTTTGCCATAGAGATGGGACATCGACATGACGGCTGCGAGCGGGGAGAGAGCAACGAGCCGAGTCAGAGGCCGCCGGCACCTCAGGACAGGGTTCGGGGCCAGAGAGAGGGAGCAACGTGGTGGGCACAGCCACGGGGGGCGGGGACACGGGGGGACATGTGGGGACAGGTGGGGGAGGCGGGGGGACAGGGACACGGGGGGGGGGGGACGGGGGGACCCGGGGGCGGGGACACGTGGGCGGGGGGACACGGGAGACCGGTGCAGGCCCCCCGTTCCGAGCAATGGGTGGGGACACACGGGCCCCTGCAGGGCAGCGCGAGGCCGAGGGGGGGGACAGCTCACCCCGCGGGGAAGGCAACCCCGCCCGCAGCGGGTCCGGAACGCGACACGAAAGCGACCCCGACAGTCCGTGCCGGGCTGATTCGGAAACAGGAAGTGACGCTACCTGCGGCCTTTCCTTCCGGGGTCTCGCAGCGCCCGCCCAGGCCCAAGCCACGCCCCCAAACACAGAGACGGGGGGGCAGAGCGGCCCCGCCCCGCCTCTCGATGATGGTGACGGAGGCGGAGCAGCGAATCCATCCGCTACCTGGCGCAGCGCCCCCTGCCGGGCTGGGGGGCCTCAGTCCCCCCGCAAACCACAGCAGGGTCCCGCCTGGGGACCAGCCCGCGGGGGCCACAGTCGGAGCAGGCGGCTCCACCCTCCCCCCTCCGCCTGAGGGCCGCCCGCCAGTGCCCAGCACCACATGCACCCCACACCTGGGAGTGGGCCCCCCAACCCATGACCCCAACCCCTGACCTCAACCCATGACCCTAACCTCAACCCCTGACCCCAACCCGACCTCAACCCATGACCCTAACCCAACGGAGCGAGTATCTACCCCTAACCCAGCACCACACGCACCCCAAACCTGGGAGTGTGCCCCCAACCCCTGACCCCACCCCATGACCCTAACCCCTGACCTCCACCCATGACCCTAACCCAACGGAGCGAGTATCTACCCATAACCCAGCACCACACGCACCCCAAACCTGGGAGTGTGCCCCCCCAACGCAACCCATGACCCCAACCCAACGGGGCGAGCGCCTGCCCGCAACCCAGCACCACACGCACCCCGAACCTGGTAGCATACCCCACCAACCCCAACCTCGAGGAGCAAACCCCACCTGCAACCCCAGAGAAGAAAGCAGGCGGAGGCACGCGCGGAACAGAACGGCCTCATATATTAACTCTCCAATAGAATCTGTCTGCCATGGGCGAAGGACGACAGGCGGCATAGCACCCGCTGTCACTTGTGCAACGAAGGCTCTTCCGGGTTCTTACACCTCTTTTTGGGTTCAAGTTCGAGCCAGAGCAAAATGACAATTTTAATGCAATGTTCTCAAGTAACGGAATATAAAATCTCTTGCCAATGCACCTTGAGGATTCAGTCCGAAAACTCATTTGAACGGATGTTTCCCTTTGCCATGAAGCATTCAGAAAAGGTAACTAGTCCATGAAGTGTAAAATGTTTGACCTTTGCAAATAAATGCAAAACATTCCTTGTAGAGCAGTCACGTTTGGCAATAGAATTAGCAAGCAATATGCTTGGACAACAGATTTCCACTTCTGCAATTGCAAGCTTCCTTTTCTGCTGGGCAACAAAAGGTCAACTTACAACGTCCTGGGGGGGCAAAAACATCTTTTAGTCAGAGAAGTGAAATATATACTTAATACAGCAAGCCTATTATTGATCATTTATATCCATGGTTATTACAAATGAATCTGAGAGGGCAGGTCTTCACTGACGGCAGCAAATTTGCCGCTATCAGATCGAACTTCTTGACCAACTAAATGAAGACCCAGTAACTCTAGTCCCTCAACAGAAGTAGTGCCGAGTCCACAGGAGGCCATTTCCCATCGACTCAGCGCACAGACGACTGTGATACGTAGGCATTAGGCAGCTGAAGGGAGCCACGCAAGTCATTTTAAGTAACTTGCATCTCTCTCTTTAACTGCCACTGAAATCCCCGTGCAGCACAGACCACAGCTGAGAGACATACGAACTCCCAACTAGGAAACAAGACGGGGGCTAAGTCTACACTCCAGAGCTATTTCCTCAGTGAAGATGACAGCATGTGCTGACTAGAGGATGAGTCTGTCCAGCATAAAACACCTCAAACAACATCAACTGTTGATAGAAGCTCTCTTCAGTTAGCACAGATGCTTCTGTTTTGTCAGCATAGCTGTTGTTGGGAGGTTCACGCTCCTCACGGACATTGCTACGCCCAGTGCTTTTTTTTGTTTAAAAAAAAAAAAAAAAAAAAAAAAAGGTGCCGGTACTCCACCAGGGACCTGGGGCCACCAGCTGCAGCAGCAGTAGCTCGGGCCACATCGCTGTGAAAAAACAGTGCCAGTACTCAGTACCCCTTGAGTACCATCACCAAAAACGCCCCTGGCTATGCCAGAACAAGCTAAAGCTTTAAGAATAGACCACCAGACCTAAGATATCATCCGCCCCTGTTCAATGCTTTGTCTCCTGCGTTAGCCCATTCATTGTCAGCGTGATGTTCATTTGTATCTCAGACTCAGTGCAAGACAACGTTTCTAATTCAGTGGACATCCTAAAGGTTAGATTTTACAAGGGCCCACAACTGCATTTACAATAGTGTAGAGATTATTTGTGTCAAAACACACACTAAGCTCTGTTTCAGAGGAAGAGAGGGAAGCAAGAACTTACAAGGTATTTCATTTGTTTTGGTTTTATTTTAAGAAAATAGTATGTCTGACTTTTTTTTTAATTATTCCATGAAGGTCAACGGCACATCCTAGGATGATCAGAACTTCTCCTCCTACAACACTGAACTACTGCTCACTTCTAGACATTTCCCCGTTCTCAGCAATGATACTGGCTAGAGACATCCAAGTGGCTCATTTACATTTTGGGCAAGTTTTCATTTTGAAACCCATCTGCAGGGCAATGGCATTATTCTGTCTGCCTGGCCCAACTATCTGAACATGGAGTTGGATGTGCCTCATGAGCACACCCAGAGCCAACCAGCTCAAAGCAACAGGCACTAGAACTTACACAGGGTTCCCAGTAAAGCACAGGACCTACCTGGAAATCATTAATGGTCAGTGAAAAGCAGACGTATTCTGAGTCACCTAAAACAGCCCAAGAAAAGCAATGATTAGTATTAAGCAATACAAACCCCAACTCTCTTGCTGCACTCTGGACAGTGAATTGACTAACGCTCAGCCCAGAGAGACAGAGCCAATGGCGTAACATGGAGTGGGAAGACCCAGAACAGCAGTCAGAGGCCCCAGGCAGGAAGGGCTCCTGGAGGAGGTGGGAGTCTCCAGAGGGGTACAAAGCAGCAGGAGCTGTTTGTCGGATGAATGCATAGACATGCCAACACAAGCAGAAGCCAAGATGAGAGAAAACAAAGCAAACAGGAAGGAGGGGAGGGGAGGTGGGCCTGAGCGTCTGTTGCGCTGGGAGAGTGAGGATCAGTAGCTTGAATTGCATGCAGTCAGACAGGAAGCCAGTGAAAGGACTGAGGGTTAGGGTGAAGAATCAGCACAACGGGAGAGGAACAACTGTGCAGCAGAGACTTGGACTAACTGAAGCAGGCGGTGCAAGAGAGTCAGGAATCCTGCCCAGCCCTATGTACACTCGTGAGGAACCAGACATGCCAAGGAACCCCCAAAATGAAGGTAGTACTCAGAGGAATACTGCCCTGGGCTCTCTCACCTGAAGACGCCCTTTCAGATTGGCTGGTGTTTTAAAATCTCCCATCATTACCTAAGGAAGCAACGAAACCAGAGTGAGTCCACTTTGTACAGGCCCTTCTGCCTCACTAGCTGCCTGGCCTGTCACCAGAGTGACCCGCAAAGACCTGAGGAACTGCCTGGCATGTGCATTGCGTGTGGGGTGATTTCCTTCGCCCTGCTGGGCTCATAGCTCCGGCATTGCGGGGTGGGATTTCCTTCCGTCACTATTTCAGTGCAGAGATAGCAGCTGGCATCCAACTGGCTGCCATGTGGTCCTCGTGAGTTCTGCTCATGGCTGGTTCTCTGGCTGGCACCCGGTCCCCCCTCCCCTCTTCGCACCCAAGGGCAGGAATCCTGAGGGGTCTGGACTGTGGGAGAGCCCTGATCCCACTTCTCCCTGCTATTAACATGGCTCACAGCGAGCACGGGGCACGTAGCAGCCAGAACAGTCCTGGAAGCCAGTGCCACAACCAGAGCATCCAGTCAGGCCAGCTCCTGCGGAGGGGCTGGTACTTCGGTGCCCCATGCACATGGAGGGCACCAAGCTCACAGAGACCTGTGCCCGCTCTTGGGTCTGTACATGGCATAACAGGGCCCCACTAAGGACTGCGGCCTCTGTGCACCACTGCAATAAACCAGCAGCAGCTCCCTGAGCTAGTTCTCCTCGTCCAGGAGCTGCACTGTGTCCCATGGAGGAGAGTTTGACCTGTGCCGATGTAGAAAAAGGAAATGGGAAGATTCACACCAGTTAGTGACTGGCTCATTGTGGCTCCACAGTTCCCCCACCTGGAGGAGTTTCCAGTGAAGCACGCATGTGATCTGGAAAGGGCTCTTTGGCCTTTCACAGCTGGAGCAGGAGCATCTTCCCAGGACACGAGTGTGCGTTCTTTCGGCACCCAGCCTCTTGCTGGTGTGAGCGAGTCTGGGGGTGCCCAGGCAGAAGGCTCAGGTTCTCCATCTTCCACAGGGAAGAGACTGGCATTTCCGAGTGCTAACAGCTTTGCACTCATGCTACTTTTAACGCTGACTTACTAAAACAGCCGGTTAACTCCTAACTCTAGCCTTCCTTCATTAGGCTGGCTACGGCAGGGCTGTGCAGCACCGAGCCCAAACCGAAAGGAATTTCATCTCTCGTATGTCACAGTCATTCTAAAAATAAGGCAAATCTAACTGCCCGGCCCCTGGAGTCATTTTATCAACTTTTAAAGAGGAGCTCTCTTCTGGCTGGGTTCAGTGACCTCTCCAACCGTAGAGAAGTAAGTGGCTATGTCAGTTACACACAGCAGCTCCCGCTGTACCTGCTGCCCAGAAACACAGCACTTGAGACAGGCAGGAGCAGTACTCACCCTGTGGGTGTTGTTGATCACTAAGGGGTCTGGGTTGCCATAGTTGGGTGGATTTGCATATGGATCATAGCCAAGCCTCGTGAGCATTGGTGCTATCTGGGCCATGTCTTGCAACACATCCCCTGGAATGTGCCCAATCCATTTGGACAGAGCTTCTATGTTGACAGGCTTAATGACCTGGTCTGTTGATCGTTCTATCCTGCAAAGAGAAATCAGTCACTTGGATTTTGGATGTGCGCTGTGTTCATGCTTTTGCCACACGAGTCCTCATTCTCAATGCCTGAAACATGCAGGAGCTCAGATTGTCTCACTCGTCAGGGGGCAAAGCCCATAAACCGCAGGCTTTAAAGCAATCTCTCAGCAAAGCACCAGCGCCATGGGTAAGGTGGTGGGGAGCTGCATACTACATACTAGCTAAAACTTAATCCAACCTGCAAAGAAATATTTGGGAATGGGAAGAAAAAGATGAAGGGGACACAGAAGGCACCGAAACCGGAGCTCCTTCCACGGGGTTCTGGCACAGAAAAGTGTGAAATCACCTCCCCTTACTTAGAGGACTAAGCCAGCCCCACCCCCAAATCCTCAGCCAAACCTTGTCAGGTTCCCCATCCTGGTGAGAGTCCTGCAGTTATTTACTCTGCAGCAGCCAGGCATGCCCTCAGGTTTGGCAAGAACTGGCTCCATCTAGTCAGGAGTCCCTGGAAAGCAGAGGCAGCTGCACAGACACTCACTTGGAAAGAGAGACGCCTCCAGGTTTCCCTATTAATTCTTCATGGTGCAGCACGGCCTCACTCCAGGAAATGTCTAGGAACTTCATGATGGCCTGCATGGACAGCTTGGGATGTAGCACCAACTGCTCGTAGTAGACTGGCAGGCACCGGGACCGCCCAATCTCTGTGCACTGGGAATACATCACCTCGATCGCTCTGTTCCACTTGGTGAGGCAGTCTCGGTAGCTGTTCAGGTCGAAGCCCGCGATCGTTACCTTCCTGGTGATCATGGAATGGACAGAGGCTCGGCCATCTCGAATCATCAGCAGAAATTTGGAGTTGGGAAAGAGTCTGGAAAGGTAGACCGAGGATTTTAAGGTGAAGGGGTCCTTGTTACATAGGTACCTGGCCGGCTCGCCGTGCTTGGCAATGACTTCCAGGATAAAGGCCTGCATGGCAGCGTCCAGGACTTGGTCCGTCACTCCCGCTTCGTCCAAGCGCATCTTTTCGCGCCCTGACTTGGACCAGGCCTGGCGCATCGCCAACACCCGGGGGATGATCCGAGTCTCTTCCCCGCAGCGGATCTCTGGGTGCGCGTCCAGCATGGCTCTCATCAGCGTTGTGCCACTCCGCGGCACCCCGCCAATGAAGATCAGGGGCATCTCCTTACTGTACCGGTACTCGATGCGATTGTAGTCCACCATAATCAGCTCTTCATTTTCGGGCCTCATCGCCTTACCAGAGGCCTTGCCCAGGAGCTGCTGGCACGCCAGCATCTGCTCGCCAAGGTGCACCGTCACCATCAGGGCAATGGCGAAGCCGAGCCCCAGCAAGACCCGCCTC
Organism: Pelusios castaneus; assembly: GCA_007922175.1. Taxonomy (NCBI): domain Eukaryota; kingdom Metazoa; phylum Chordata; order Testudines; family Pelomedusidae; genus Pelusios; species Pelusios castaneus. Next base: position 7,441,599 of record ML685954.1, read on the forward strand.
ATGGTGACCCGCATTCTGTCCCTCTGCACATCAGCTGGGAGGCCTGAGGGTCCTCTGCCTTCAGCTTTCCGCTAGCCAGCAGCCAATACGGGGCGCCTCTGCAAAGAAAACAGCACATGTTCAGAGAAGTCGGGGTCTACGACCTGTCTCCTACTGCACTATCCGACGCCAGGAAATCATCCTCCCCCCGTCTATCAGCCAAGATGCCCATTGATCATCCCAACAGGCCCTGACGTGCTCGCAACTGTTCTGGACAGAGCACTCCAAGCCATTTGTCTTGTCTGTCTGCCACGAACTCCAGCTGCCACCACGCCTCCTGGGAGGCCACTGCAGGCTCGAATCAGCCACCTTACATGCAAAACGGCGTTTCAGATTGTATGTGAACGGGATTTTCTTGCTGCTGGGGATGAAGATACCTGTTTACTGGCAATGCAGCATAGCGGTTTAGGAGAGGAAATGAAGAATAACTTATACAGGAAATCCTTAGGGAAACCTTTCCAAGACATCCTTGGCTCCTCCTCATCCCCTTACTTCCTTTGCTTAAACATGTTGTTTCGCAGCAAGTAGTCCCATCAAAGTAGAGAAGAACGGAAGTGAAAACGGAAGAGAACCCGTCAAACCTGGGTATTCCACACAAGCAATTCTAGGAGAGTAGGCGGGAAGCCAGAGCTGATCCGTGACAGAGCTGCTGTATTGATGGATGGTGGCATTCTGGCTTAGAGAAGCTGGGGAGCTTTCCCCTTCTCATGAAAAGCCAAGACAGCGTCAGCCTCCCAGGGGAGAGACTGATGTGCTGCCCTCCATCCCTGATGCAGCCCCACCCTTTTGTGCACGTTTCCTTTGTTGCGCTGCATGTATTCACTGAACCATCCAAAGCAACCCTGGCACCGGTTCTCTAAAGAAGACCTTTCCTCTATGCATTTAGTTACTTTCGTTAGAAATTAGCTACTACAGCAGAAAACTCTTCTGACTACACTTCCAAGAGGCTGGTGGGTTTGCTGTGGCCAAGGAGCATCCTTGGATGCTCCCCAGCCTCTCTGGGTTCATTCATTCAACAAGCAACAGTGTAAACACCAGCAACAAGCAGGAGCACCCTGAACTCTCCCTGCCAGGAACAGACCTTAAATAACGTTTCCCCTAGAAGTCCTGAAGCCTTCCTTTGACTCTGCAGTGAACATGCTACTTCTCTGTCGGCAGTTCCAGCCGGAGGGTCATTCACTGCTCCTGCTCTACTGGATCGACACGCTCCTGTTAAAACTGGCAAAGACTCCTTCCTCTTAGTGTGGGTTTTGCAATCCCGCCCGAGCCAGGCATTCTGCTTCTTTTTTAAAACTGTTCATTCTTTGTTCAGCACTGATCGCGCTTGGTGCTGTACGAGCCACGGAGAGAGGCCGTGCTGGTCCTAAGGGCTTTACAGTCTGGTCACGTGACTCTGCAGCGATAAATTGGTCATTTGACTTTTTAATCTATTTCATCTCCAAAAGCAATTTAAAAAGGCCACTAACCTCTGGTCTCAACAGCATTTGTAGCTGGAGTGGAAAGCACTTCAGACCGACTGGACCATAAGGGATTGGCTCAGAAGTCGAAGCAGAGGTAAAGACTTTTCTTTGTACAAATTCCCATTCTCCCTTTCAAAGCAGGGCAGGAGCATATGGCTTATGATTATCATTTCCTGGGGGAGTCCCTGCAGCCCCGTTCGCTGGTTGCGGTAACTGAGGTGAGGACAGGAATGAGAGGACACGGCTCATTGTGGTGTCCGAAGTGGGCGGACACGTGGTTCCAGGAGAGCTGACCAGATGGGACGGAACAGAATCCTGCCGCACAGCACAGCACACGTCTGGGTCCCCGCTGCCCAGGCAGCACGGCGAGCCAGGCTGTGGTGCAGGACAACATCACTTTAAGGGTCTTTGATCTCGGTGACATTCACCTCTGCCCCTGCATGTCCAGCTACTGCCGAGGCAGAAAGCAAATATGCAGCATTTGCAGATGTTTCTTTGGCCTCTGATGTTGTTTGACCTCTGATGTTGTCTGCTAGCCATTAAAAAATGCTCTCAAAATCCTAGGTCTGTCTGCCTCAGGGGGACAGACAGAGACGGCCTGTTGACTGGACCCAGGCCGAGGGAATGAGAACCCACCAGCTGGATGGAACTCTACAGCCCCTTTTACGCAGGTGGTCACACCACATGATTATAACACAGCCCGTCCACCCGAAGATCCAGGAATCTATGAAAAAGTCCTCAATTACTGCCTTCTCCCAGGCTCCTTCCCTCCTACCCAGAGAATCCAGGGCCTTAATATCATTGTCACCTTCAGGACAGAAGTTCATCTACAAACAACGAAGAGCTAAAAAGTCTTCACTAAAACAAAGCCAGCTCAGTGGCTCAAGAAAACTCCACACATTTAATGCTGGTGCTCTGACCCCAGGGATGCACTGACGAAGATGGAGTGCTACACAGACAGCCAGAAACTCCATCTTCATCCAGACTGAGAATTTAGTCCTGCTTTTACGGAAAGCAAAATGCAGCCAGCAGAATAAGAGCTAATCTGTGGAGGACGTGGTAATAAGGATCAATAGAAACTCGAATTCACAAAAATCTCTGCAGTTAAAAATCTCCCCTATTTTGCATTCTGATTAGATATTACCGTCAGCAAGATTTGTAATGGGTTCTAGTAGTTTTCGAGTGGTAAAATATTAATGAAGCCAAAGCGGTTGTGCAGACACAAAGATGAAATATTCATTAGCCCACTGCAAATAGCGCAGAGTCCCTGTACCGCTCTGACAGACCCTTTCTGATACACTTACCATTCCCTGGGAAATTCATTTTGCTGCTGGTCAGGCTTTGCTCAGAAATACAGATGGACGATGAACACCTAATAGGAAAAACAAAAACAAAACCGTTGCTTTGCTTAGAGATAAGTGATTTCACTGGAACGGTTAGAAGTAAAATGCTCATTCTCAGCATTCAGTTTTCCATACGGCAGTTTGGAGAGACCCAATCAGCACCCAGATCGTTAAGTATTTGATGTTTACCTGAAAGCCAAAAGAAATGCAGCCCCGGGATACAGCTGTTATGCATGGATACAGCGTCTCCACCAAACCTAGCAACTGGCTGGCAGAAGTCAGCCTGAGTATCGCGTCACTTGGCCCTCTCAGCCACAGACAAGACCACCAATCTGTCATCACAGCCTGAGCCCAGCAGGCAACACCGGGATCATCCAGAAAGGAAACCTTTCATGTAGCAGATGAATTACAAGAAGCCACAGGGAGCCTCGGTGGGGATTAGGCAAAGAGAGACACAAAGAGCCACTGAGAGCGTCTGTCAGATGAGCTAGGAGACCTGGACAGAGAGCAGGAGCACGGCAGAACAGGCCGGATATCTGTGGCCAGAAGAGATGGCAAGCTGAATCTATTCCTGAATCCCACCTGGGTTTTTATGTGGCACACAGATAAGCAGAGCCAAGCAGCCTGTTCCAGAGGACAAAGCATGGCACACCAGCCGACCACCTACCCTCCGAGAGCACAGAGCTCTCGCTGTTTCCCCGAGAAGTTTGGGACCCAGGGGTAAAAACATCAGCACCTGAACTGCTGCGAGAAGCCATCTGTCTCTGCAAGGCAGCCGCAGCAGGCCCCAGTTGCCTTTCAGGTGAAGGGCAGGGAGGGTTTGGGGAGAAGGGGCCCAAAGGGCCCAGAATTGGGCGAGACAAAGACCACCCCTTTTTCCATCTACTTCAGCCCTGGAGTGTTTCTAAGCAGTGCAGCCAGGAGAGTCTTCCAGGCACTGGTGGGCGATGCCCACCCTGCACTCAGTCTGTCCTCCTGGGCTGAGCACAGCACCTTGCTGCACAGTGTGAGCCGACACTGATTTCCTCGCCGCGTGCTTGTCAGCGATGGGCACTCAGCACCACTTGTTTGCCTCAGTTTCCCCTGCCCATCAGGCATAACATCAGCTGCATCACAGAACGGATGGAGGGTGTCTGTAGGTGGGGACAGCACAGACGCCGCAGAGACCGGCTAATTAGCATTACAGCTGTAAACGAGGCTGTCTGCTCTGCCCATTCACACTGGAGCTAATTAGGCGCCGGCGGGGGAAACTCCAGCCACAGCAAATTTCCAAAGAGTCACAGCCTGCTCTGAGGGGCAGGGCTGATCCACACCAAAACGTCTGCACTGCATGGAGCCAGCTCCATCAAATGGGGATTTCAAGTCTGCAGGCTCCCTGGGGCAGGGACCTCACATCCTCTGAGATTTCTGAAGCACCCCCGGTGCTCAAACAGCAGCAGTTCACAGCTCCCCATCTAGGCTTTGTTCTCGGGAAACTAGCGCTTAATGTGTGCACACTCCACACATACTTCCTTCCTCAAAGTGCTCGTGACCCTGCTCCGGCAAACCGTCACGGGGAAGGAAGTAGCCTGGCCTGTAACTAAACTCTCTTTGTACACACAGCCAGTCACGTCTCAGACATGCAGCAACTTATCTGAGCGCCTTTCTATGCAAAAGCCTGACTGTTTTGCCAGAGACATGTGAGATGACAAAGCATGAACCACAGAGGTGTTATCCACATGACAACCGGCTTTTAACCGGGCCTCCAGAGGTGCTAAGACGGGGTCCTGAGCCGCTGAGAACAAAATAAATAAAAGGTGTAAACTGTACTGTGCTGCCTGGCTATTCAGGGACAGCTTGCCGGAAGACGAGAAGTAGCTGGCCCCGGCTCACACTTTTTATTAACAGTGGCATGTGTGACCGGCTGTAGTTTTAGATCATTCATTTTTATTGCTCTGGCTACACAGGCGTGCAAGCGCTCAGTGCTGGAAGCTGGATTTGGTACACTGCCTAGTTAATCTCAGGGACCCCTGTTCCTAATCTCTCTCCTTCAGATACGGAGCCGCCACAGAAAGCCATTATTCGAGCAACTCAGGGCTCCGATTCCAAATCGTGTCCCATCGCTAGAGTCGGGTGGGACCACCGTGATCCTCTAGTCTGACCTCCTGCACAACGCAGGCCAGAGAGCTTCCGCAAAATAACTCCTAGCCCGGGGGGGGCTGGGGGGTGGTGGCACTGGTTGCCATACTTACTTACAAACTGCAGAGGCTTTAGACTACATGATTAATCTTACAGATAACTAATTAGTTTGGTGAAATCGAGTGGCCTGCGAGGCAGTGACAGACAGGATGCAGGACGCTCAGCATACCGGCACCCCCACCAGCGAGGTGCTTTGTTACACAAAACAGGGAATTAGCGAAACAGCATGGAGGTCTGCACTGGGGGCTTGTCTGCACCATTAATTCCCGGCAAGCTGAGGCATGAGCCTAGCCCACACCAGCCTGCCACAGGCCAGAGGTCCACGTGGACCCTGCTGCTGAGCGCCAGAAGTTCCTAGTGCGCTCTGACCTAACCTCCTCCCAAAGAGAGGAGATCCAAGTGTAATAACAGACCGTCAGGGTGCATCAGCAGGGTCCAGACAGTGCACAGCCAGCTAGCACGGGACAGAGCCGCATCCCAGCTTGCCACGAGCCATTTGTCTGTGCAGTGGACAAGCCACGGGACACACAGACCTGCTGCTCACACAGCGACTGGTCTTGGAAACTATTATAGATTCCCTGCAAAGGAAGAGAGAAACCCTCCTGAGAGGAGAGTCTAGAGAAACAGCACGCGTGGGGCTGCCATTTGGGCTCCCATAAAGGGACCTAGAATCTGCTCTTCTAAAATTGTTTGAACATGGAGCACTCTGGTGCCGGGCAGGACTGAGATGTGACACATGCCATGCCAGACATGGGTCTGGCTCCCCATGGATTCAGGCCCCGTCACCTGCCGAGGGTCAGCGTGGCTAATGTCGCCAGGAGCGCTGGCCCAGCTCCACCGAAGAAGCCCGGCACTAGAATAGAAACAGGGGCTCCAGGGTCAGGCTGCGGCACGTCAGCACAGTTGTGTGGGAATTACAGTTCCCAAGGTTACTGTAACGTGCATATCTCCAGGGAACATAGCTGTCAAATCTCTACTGAGTGTGTGCAAACTGCGGTTACTCAGATGTTCAGGCAAAAGGCACATCCCTGACAGCAGCGTAACTCCCTCTGCGTGGAGGTGCCGGAAGAGAAAAAAGCCTTCCAGTCCTTCTGTTACTTTTAATATGGGCAAGACAATGTAGTTTTCTCTAACCGTGTTCTCTGGAATGGCCGGACCATCCAAAAACATGAGAAGACACACAGCATGGAAAATTTCAGCCTTAATGCTTATAATTGGACAAAGTTACAAGCAACTGAAAATAGAGCCTTAGAATGGAAAATGTCAGATAACCTTAATTACAGGCACTGCTACTTGCAGTGCCCATAAAAACTCCCATCCTGGGTCAGATCAGTGGTCCAACTAACCCAGTATACAGTCTCCGACAGTGGTCCATACCAAAACTTCAGGTGCAATGTACAGAACAGGACAGCTGGAAGGATTCCCCCGCTTCTGGCAGTTTGAGGGTTGAACCAACCTTGCGGTTGCATCCCTGACCACCTTGGCTAACAGCCATTGACGGACCTGTCATCCACGAACCTGTCTAGTTCTTCCTGAACCCAGTTCCACTTAGACCATTGCAGCACCTCATGGCAATGCATTTCACAGGTTAATTGGGTGAATTGGCTGAAAAATTACTTCCCCTCGTTCGTATTAAACCAGGTGCCTTTTAATTTCATCTGCTTTGCAAACAGTTGAAAAAGAGTCCTGAGGCCTGGCCACAATACCAAAAGAATTTTACAGACTGCATCTGTGTGTGCGGCATGCGAATTGCCGTGAGCCCAGCAGACTGCTGGACTAACAATGGACACGAGAGCCAGCTGTGCTGCTGATAATCTATTGAATCTTACCTGCTCTATTCCTGAAACGAGGGGCTAAGAAAACACGGATATAGGCCTATTTCTGCAACTGACGGTGGGTGGACATCCCCAGTGACTTCAGCGACATTGTACACAGACATCCTCAGTGACACTAAACAGAGAGGCACTCCCGTCTGGCCAATGGCTGGAATGGGACCTTCGTTTTGAGAGTGGACAATCCCCTAACCATGCCCAGGGAGAGAGGTTAGCTCTGAATTTGCCACTGCCCAGCTGCGACTGGTGACTAACATGTTTGCTGCCCACACCCACGAATACAGCAACTAGCTAAGTTTTCACTTCCTAACAAACTTCATGAGAGATGTATGAAGATTTTCATTCTGATTTCACCTAGCCCAGAGACCAAGAATGCCAGTCACTGATACGTGGCTACTTTCAGACACGCAGAATCAAGCGACATAAAAGGAAAACTTACAAAGTTCAAATATTCAAGAAAGAAAATTACTTTCAGGCCATCACCTTGAACAAAAAATCACAGACACCTGATTATTTTCTATCTATCTACATGCAACAATTGAGTCTGGAATTTTCAAAGGGGCCTAAGAGAGTTAGAGACCTAAATCTGACAGAATTTCAGTGGGGTCTGGGTACCTCTCTCTATCATTCGCTTTCACAAGCTCACACTTAAAATGACAAAGCATTTCTGTTTTCCCAGACTCTCTTCTTTGCATCTTTGACAGTGTTTTGAGTATCGCCACTCTCACTGGTTTGTGCATGGCCAGCTGTCCTCTGCGTACACCTTTCACACAACAAATCAGAGAGAAAAAGAGGATTTTAAAGCTGTAAAAATCATCAGAGAGCTAAGAGGCATGTTTAGCCTCCTGAACTACCTAACTTTAAAATTAACCAGATTTCCGCAGACAGTATCCATTTAAACCTCCTGTTTCTTCTGCCTTTTTTCCTTTAAGGCATCGCACAAAGATGTCCTAGCCAAATTTCTAGTCCAGCAATTATATTTCAGCTATCTAAAACTCCTCCTGCATCTTCAGTTCAATGACGTATTCCCCTTCAATTCTTGTCCTAAACTCGACAGCAACACAGTACAGCAATCAAACCAAGGCAGCCCAGAGGAGGCTGCATTTCAGGGACAGTTGGCCTCACACATTCGATCCTTCCAAAGCTCTGCAGAAGGGCAGGTGGCTCAAGCTTTACAGCCAGTTGCAGGACTGGGTCCACAATCCACAAAGCGCTCTGGCACACTTCAGGACAGAAGAAGCTAGAGAAGGCAATAACCTCAGTATGTTTCCCTTCTGCCACATTTTCACTATCAACTTTACAGCTGCAACCGTCTTGCTGCACTGGGAGGCATGGTTTAGAACTGCAGAGGGCAGGAGCTTTGAGATTTTAGGATTGTTTCTCAAGCTTTAACCACTACCTCTGACACCGGGACAGCTGGTGGGCCTTATTTCCACTTTTCAATACTTCGCAAGAACAGATTTGTGGCTTTGATCCACGGATTACAGAACAGCACGCACAGGCATCAAATCCTGGAGTTTGTTGCTAAGACATATCAAAAGAAGAAGGTTCACAGATGAGTGCTCTGCAAACATGACCCAAGCTCCCCGGAGAGCTGGATCAGGGATGGCTGCTGAAATAGGCTTAAAATTAGATCAACAAAGATTGACAAACATTTTGCAGCACAAATGTACTGTTTGTTTATTGCCTCTGGGCTCCTGTGATCAGAAAAGCATTTTATTAACCTGCTCAATGCTAAAGAGGTTTTGAAATAATAAAATCCCCACCAATTTGCAGCATCTTCCATTCCATTTTCTCCCTGAAGTTAAAGGCTCTGCAGATTAGTTATCCTGAGGGCTGGACTCACCGCCCTCTCCACCCCCAACACAGACACACAGAGCTCTCGGTGGGGGATATTGAGGTTTGGTGTGCACATAAAAGCGAGGACGGCATCGCTACATTGGTTAGGGGTGTGAGAAAAACAACCACCCAGCTCTGATTGACATAGCTGTGCCAACCTCATTCTCAGTGTAGACGCGGCTATGTCATCAGAAGTCGTCTGTCGCTGCAGCTCACTTTGTTCGGGAAGGTGGTATTGTTACCCAAAAGGAACCGCTGCCCTTCCGCCCCCCTTATCAGCACATCTTGCATCTACACTACAGAGTTTCTTGTCTTGGCAGGAACACCAGCTCCCCAAGTGACGCAGTCACGCCGACAGAAGGACTCGGGAGAGCTGAGCCTATGCTGGGGCTTCTGGGGGCACTCCCCGACCAGCACAGCTGGGACAACGTACATTTTACGTGCGGACCAGGCCCGAGGCAACGTCTCAAGTGCTCCTGTGACTCCCAGGGCCAGTCTGTCCACAGGATCTGAGGAATGCATCTCCTGGAGCAGAAATTAAAAGCCGCAAGAAAAATCCCTGCTGCGTGCAGCAACGGTGGACGCATGGCTGAGTGAATCATGCTGAAGTGAGTTCCAAAGGATAACCGTGTCAGTTTAGTTCAGCCAAACAAACAAGGAGTCTTGACGCTGTCGGACGAAGTGGGATTTTCTCCTACGAAAGCTCGTGTGATAAATAAACGTGTTAGTCTTTAAAATCACCCCAGGACTCCTTGTTTGTCACGCTGAAGCAATGGCCTCTCCAGACATGGCCGATGCAGCCTGCACCTCAGATACCACCACCATATTGCCAAGCAAAATGCTGCGGATAAAATCTTATCTGCCAAACGCAACAATAGCCAACTCTGCACTTGATAGAAACCCTCCCACTGTGTCCTGGGGATTACAGAACAACTCGAATACAGCAGTGAGGGCTAACCCTGGGCTAACAACGACTACAGCCAGAGAGAAACAGAACTGCAGCTGTCTGATGGGGAGCGAGCCCTCCAGCTGGGTGTCACGAAGTGAACGCATTTCGAGTGCGCTGTTTCTTTTCAGCTTTCTCGTCCACTCTTTATTCAGAACTTACTGACCCTAGCAGCCACCCTCTTCGACCCGTTGCTCTGAAATTCCTACGTTGCTTTGTGTTTCTCACACAGCGAGTGCGCTTCAATGTACTGCTTTGGGAGCTGAGTAAAGTCTGTACATGGTTAAAGGTACAGCGGGACATAGTAGCCGAGAGATCATTTCCGTCCCAGAAATAATGGTTCTTATGCCACCTCGAATCCGACCGGTTTCCAGCTGCTGAGAAAGAGGATAAAGGGTGCAGGCGAAGGACGGCTGTGTGTAGTGGCTTCCTGCAGGATGGAAGTGCTTTTTGTCAGTGTGGTTAATTTAGCTTTCCGAGAGGCAGTGGCTAGATCAGGGAAGAATCTTTCCGGCGACCTAACTCTGGTGTGAAATTTTTCAGAGCTATGAGCAATGTAGCTAGGTCGATCTCTTTTGTAAATATAGACCAAGTTGGAAGGTCTGCAGGAGAATGGGATGAAGGTCAAAATCTGTCTTTCCGGGGACACTCATTGGACAGATAGATTAATCCCAGAGGAGGTGACGGCAGGGAGTGGAAAGCAATGATATGTGGAAGCAGCTGTTAAACGCAGTGTAGCCTGAAAACTCAACCTGGAGGGGAGTTTGAGCAGAGCAGAAGCTCCATTGCACTTCAGACAAGCTGCAGATGGGAGGCGAGGAAATGGCTCAGCTCAATAGAGAGTGAAGCAGTTACCAAATCTCAGGCCTGGGTGCCGCTTCCAATGAAGATCCATGAAGCTGTGATGCTCAAGGTGTGAAAACCTCTGGCCCCCGAGTCCTGTAACTGTGCTGACCTGTGCAGCGAGTGGATGGAAGAATGCCTCTCCAGAAACCAAACCCATGGTGATGCAAATCCAATCTACCTTCGCTGACACACACACAGCAGCATGGACATTTAAAAAAAAAAAATGAAAGAACCTGAAATCCTACCAAAACAGAACTCTTCACTGCTTGCACAATCCTCCACAGCAGACAGCGAGCCACACACAACAGATGTGCGTCACAACACAATGTACGACTGATCCTATGTTGACACGGGTGGGAGAAGAGCCAGCAGACCAGAACAAGAGCATCTCCACGTGGACAAGTAGCTCTGACTGGAAGCCTCTGGCCAGTTCAAATTCCATTCCAGAATGAGAAATCATCAAACTGGGGCATTCCAAAACTGCCGCAGTGGATATGAAGTTGGGGCAGACTCTAGAGGTACCAAAGAAACGTGGAGTTCATCAACAGGAACGTTTCCTCGATAGGATCATTTTGAAAGTAGCTGCATTTAAGGTGCTGGATTTGGGCTGTCTGTTTCAGGAACTGATGACAAGTAGAAGAGTAATGGAGGTTACGACTTGTTCCTGCTTGATAGTTCTCCTCCCCCTGCCCCCCAAATAAACATCAGCTTTTCTAGTTTCCTGCCTCTCGGAATGGAAACTGTCCAAGAGATAACACAGACAGATGGTGACACTTCTGTTTCAATCGTTCCATAGTAAGCATTGAATCCCACTCTGATGGACAGAAAATAACGTATACGCAGTAACAATGAGGGGAGGGAAAAGAGTGAAGGTATTAACTTATCCAAGAGTAAAGCAGGGTAACTCAGTCCCTCCCACTGGACTACTTCTTTCCCAGCCTAGAAAACTCAGGCGCGGGAAATGATGGAGAGGTGACTCAGGTAATACACACACATGCTGCACACACTCCCTGGAGATGCCATTCGGGCTGACCAGCACGGGCAGCGCATTACACAGCAAGACCAAAATCCCGTGGTAGAAATGAAAGGTAGGATGAAGGCTCAAGCAGTTTTCTTACACTGAGCCTGAGCCACTAACCTACACGTCCCTAGAAAAGACGGACAAACGGCAGGACGCATGGAACAACATGCAGCACTGAGTCTTCATATTTACTAGCGTTTTTGGTATAAAGCCTACATTGCTCCCCCAAATAACCGTGTTCCCCATATGGACGGACGGTTAATATTTGCCTCGTGCACCCGCGTGTGGCAAAGGTACTGGTGGCTAAAACTACTTATTTCTGCCAAAACCATTTGCAAATCCACACTCAGGAGTTAAAACCAGCCCTCTCTACGGTGTGGGTGCAGGAGTCGGCAGCTGCACATTAAGGGTTGTTTTTATAACAGAAAAACCAATTCAATGAGATCATCATCATCTTTTATTTCCCACGGCAGAAGACTCCTTTGCAGCTACTAGCCCCATTACCAGCTCAGGTCAGGGTGCTGTGCGACCGAGGGGATCAGGTACCGAACGAGAGGAAAAAGGACAGGTTGCGGTCAGTAAAAAAAATCACGGCTCTTGTTTAAGTACTGGGGTGTCAGCCCCTACAATCCAGAGACCTCAGAGCACTTTGCAAAGGTTAGTGTTTTTATCCGTATTTTCAAAGGGGAAACTCAGCGAGTGGGTGGCAGAGCCTGAAATCCAGGGCCCTGGCAAAGTGCAATTTATGGCATTGTGCCTCACTAAGACCCACCCATCCCCTTTTCTATGGAAAGGTCCCAAAATCCTGCCTTTGCTCTGGTTAATCAGCAGCTGCTTCCATGTGCACAAGAGGGGAACAGCCCCTGCACGCGGGTTCGTGGAGCCGGCTGACCACCGACTCTGGTGACCAGCGCAGGCCGCTCTGGCTCCTGGGTAAAAGCTCACCGCGCTCACACTTTAATGCCCTTGGAATGTCACCAACGTTGCGGAGATTGCGCTGAAGCCTCATTCTGGGGAGAGTCGTCCGGCACTTTTGCTGCGTCATTTACCTCCGGAATCCGACGGCGGGCATGGGACCAAAGCGGAGTGCAAGGACTGAGGCCTTGGGGGGGTTGGCTAAGTTTAGGCCCCTGTGGGCTGCAGCGGCAGCCGTATCAGGAGAGACCTGGCCACTTCTTCACATTCCTGAAATCACTTCAGGACGTAGCACCCGGCTGTGGGAGAAGGTGATGCTGCCCTAATGGTACCGACCACCAGCAAATACGACGACCAATCTTTAGATGCTTAAAGCCAACGTTGCGTACCAGCATTCTGCCTGGGAAGGCCTGGCTTACCCACAGCTGTGTCTATAAAGAACAGCTTGTTCTGTCTTTATGGTGCCCACCTTTCTGATTTCCGTCTCGTTCTTTGATTGCTTGTCATTGCATATTTACATCAGTTCAGATGGTGCGACAGGATTGCTTGGTAATGGGCTAGGATCGGTGTTTTGTGATACTTTCGTTTTAAATGATTGGTTAAGGTACAGCTAAGCCGGACCCAAGTTTCAACTATGTAAACTGGGGTCCAAAAGGAAGTTCTTGGGAACCGAACTCCAGGGCACAGAGCTGCCAGACCTGAACACCCTGCCAACCACGCTGTGCAGAAGTTAGAGTCCCCAGATGATCTGATCCTGACTGGCCACCAGGAGAAGTTTCTCTGCCTTATTGGGAGTGGGGAGCATTGTATGCTTAGTGTGTGTTCTGTTTTGGTAATTGGTAATAAAGAGGAAACAAGAATATGACAGTGTGAGGCTCCTTCATTGGTAAAAGATCCTGCAAACCTACAGAGAATTACACCCGGAGCTGTACAGATTGGGCAAGGGTGGGTATTTCAATTAACCAGGTTACACCTGGAGCCCTATGGCCTGGGAATGGGTGACCCTGAGCTGTAGAGTGTGAATTGGGCATGGATAAGTGCCTTTCCGCTGGAGCCCTACAGACAGGGAAAGGGAGGGGTGCCTTACCGAGGTTACGCCTTGAGCCCTTCAGATGTGGGTAAAGGTGGGGTGCCCTAGTGTGCGGGAAACATGAAATTCACAGACATTTGTCCACACAACTCTATACACAGAATCTTCATCTGGCCTGACGGGCAAAGCAGCTGCCAAGCTGAAGGGAAAGGTCACCAGCAGGAACTGGGAATGCCCAGCATCTCATGGGTGGGACGGGACGGGGGAATAGAAACAGAATGTGCCCAGGGAGTGGGAAGGGGAGAGGTCCTGCTTTTTAGCAGGGGGTTGGACTAGATGACCTCATGAGGTCCCTTCCAGCCCTATGATTCTATGATTCTATGAGTTGGATTTAAGGACCCGTCTCCTCTCGGGACCACGCAGCACATGGGACGAGCACAGAGACGGGTACGTTTTCCAATAATAATGTAATAAAATACAACTCCCCAACTGGATTTGTGAATGGAACAGATTAGCAGAGCCCTGCTTACCTCCAAGGCTTCGTTTATCCTTGCATCCTCTGATGGGATACTTCCCACCCACATCCCTTACTGAACGGGCCTGTCTTACAAACATCGTCCTGAGGCCATTCATCCGCTGTCAGAAACAATGGCGGTTTGACATAAAAATGGTGCTTTTCTCCCAAGCCTAGGAAATACATTTACTGAATTTGAGTGAACTGCCCTGACCTGTGCTCAGCCCAGGCTGCAACATGGTGTACAGACGACACCTTTACACATCCCCTTACAATCCATTCTGGGATTCGCAACATGCCGGCACCAAAGCGCTCCGATTTCAGCTCGTCCCATCCACACCAAGAGTTTCCTCTCATGGAGTTAGTCCCCGAAGGCAGGGGGGAGGGAAAGAGTTACGCTGTGTATTCCACAGGGGCACACACCATCTTCACAAACCTACCACAGCCATCTCAAAAGCATTTCCCAGAAGACTAATAAGGAACAATGTGTTCTAATCCAGTCAAATCCTTTCATCCCATGCTCCTTGCACAGCTGTGGCTGGAAAACGCCGTTCTCACCATCAAGTTTATTCTCTGGTGCCAGGAAGGAAGAGGAGCCTTAGAGAAATCCCAACTCCTTCTGTCTCTGTGGTGACAACATGTGGTTATTAGCCTGCGACTGTCCTGGACCCAAACTCCTGGCAGGCAGGCTGAGAAACACTGCAGTTTACTTTGAACTCACTTGGCTGTGAGCACAAGCTGGGAACCAGCTGCTTGTTCTTAGCCCCCCAGGTAGGCACAAAAGCCTCATGCTGACGAATCTTTTGTTATCAGTCCTTGGTGTTAAAAAACCTAGGAGGGACTAAGGAGATCAAAGAGAGAGACAGAGAAAAAACCCAGGAGCCCTGGGGCACTTTCAAAGACTAACAATATATTTATCGCAGGAGCTTTCCTGGGAGAAAATCCCGCTTCATCAGAAGCTTTGAATATGGGAAATTTACAGAATGGGAGGAAAATAAATGCAGGAAAGTGCTTTGATTTGCTGTAACAGTCCGACCTGAACCTATGACTTCACTTCCCTGCATTTAATTTCCTCCCATTCTGTAAGTTCCCATCTTCAGCGTCTGATGAAGTGGGGTTTTCTCCCACAAAAGCTCATGTGCTAAATAAATGTGTTAGTCTTTACAAGTGCCCCAGGACTCTGTTCTGCTGAACTAGACTAACACAGCTCCCCCTCTGCAACACACAGAGAAGAGAAGGGTTTCTTACCACATACTAGGCTTCTATAGCCCAAGGCTACGGAGGCATAGACTCACCTCTGAGCAATTATCCCACGTTATCATTCAACACATCTCAAGTTTCTATAAAGCGCTCACCATTCTGCAAGCACACCTTCGGTCTGCTAGAACTTGGCCTCCTGGGAGGAGAGTCTCCAGACGGCTAGTCAATTAACTGAGGCAGGTCTTTAAGAGAAGTGCACAGAGGACACGTTTGCAAGCTTTCACGCACAGACGATTAGGCTACAGACTATTACCTAGATTTCAAGGCCTGTAAAACCTCATGTAAAAAAAAAAAATAAATAAAAAATCAGGCCCCTGCACACAGACATTCTGGTAAGCCCCAGATGCTGACAATAAGCTTCCTATAGGAATAATGGGCCCAGCTGAAGACTCATCTGTGCAGGGACAAATAAAACTGCCTGCTGAGGGCTTCTTTTCACCCTTTAAAAAAAGTTCCTGGTATTCGTTGGATTTCTAGTGTTCCACGTAAGCCTGCCCTCACCTCCCAGAGACTCAGCACGTCAGGAACAAGAAGTTATTCCAGACTTGTCTGCTCTTAAAATAACGCCCCCAGTTCAATGCAGAAAACCTGCAGGCAGGTGCAGCACAGGTGGCGTGCGGCAAGACGCACGATACCTTCCTCACCAAAGCACCTCAGCCCTGTGGTGCAGGACCACCACCAGGAGACGACGTCCGTTCAGCCTGGGCATCGCCCCTGAAAGGGCCAGGAAGGATGGCGACGGGGCAGGCGAACACCTGCCCACTCAATAACTCTGCCGCTGTGTGCACCACTCCAGACACACTTTACTCTGCACATGGTTTAGAGCATGAATCTATGGCAGAGGAAGAGACTGCGATGCAAGCAACAGATAGGGGACCTGAAAGGAAACAGCGTGTCAGGAACACACAGAAAGTCGCAGCCCCCACCAGACAGTAATCAGTGCCTTTTGATGAACCTGGGGGAGGTGACGCTCCACACCCTGCCCCACAACCATCCTCCCTCTCCCCCCATCACAAATCATAGAATCATAGAATCATAGAATAATAGGGTTGGAAGGGACCTCACGAGGTCATCTAGTCCAACCCCCTGCTAAAAAGCAGGACCACTCCCCCTAAATTATCCCAGCCAGAGTTTTGTCTAACCGAGCCTTAAAAATCTCCAAAGATGAAGATTCTACCACCTCCCTAGATAGCCCATTCCAATGCTTCACCACCCTCCTCGTGAGAAAGTTTTTCCTAATATCCAACCTTGACCTCCCCAGCTGTAATTTGAAACCATTGCTCCTTGTTCTGTCCTCTGTTACCCTCGAGAACAGCCTAGCTCCCTCCTCTTTGGAGCAACCCTTCAAGTAGTTGAAGGTTGCTATCAAATCTCCCCTCAGTCTTCTCTTCTCTAGACTAAATAAGCCTAGTTCCTTCAGTCTCTCCTCATAAGTCATGTGCCCCAGCCCCCTAATCATTTTTGTTGCCCTCCGCTGGACTCTTTCTAATTTGTCCACATCCTTTCTGTAGTGGGGAGCCCAAAACTGGACACAGTACTCCAGATGCGGCCTGACCAGTGTTGAATAGAGGGGAATTATCACATCCCTCGATCTGCTGGCAATACTCCTACTGATGCAGCCTAATATGCCATTGGCCTTTTTGGCAACAAGGGCACACTGTTGGCTCATATTCATCTTCCCGTCCACCATAACTCCCAGGTCCTTTTCTACAGCGCTGCTACTTAGCTGATCGGTCCCCATACTCTCACTGAAGCTGCCATATGTCTTCAGACAGTCTCAGCACCCTCTTTTCTTCGGGGGGGGGGGGGGAGGGGTTACCAGAACAGCAACCTAAAGGTTTTCAATAGGTTACAATCCCATTGTGCTACAGGGAAGGAGGAAGAGGCAAAAACCGTTGCGAGAAAAGCAAAGACAGGAAAGCTTAAACGGAGCCGCGGCCAAGCAAACAGGAGCTCAGGCACACTAGCACAGAAGATAGAGGTGCTGAGTGAAGACAGGCCCTACCACAGAGTCTATAAATCAAGGCAATCGCTCTGGCTTTGTCCTTTCACATCTTCTCACCTGGACCCTGCTGAATTTTAGTCTCCGGCCTGGGCATGGCTTCTGCCAACGGGATTTTTAAGAACTTAAAAGGAATCGAGAGTTTCTGAATGGAGAGAAACCCACAGTCTGAGCCTTGGTGAGGATGGTGCCGACACAGCTCTGCGGACCCAGGACCAGCTGCAGAAGCCGACAGCTACAGTGTCTCCCGGTGCCCTCAAAGCAAGGCAGTGAGTGGCCCTGAAAGAGACGCCAGTAGCCAGACAGTGCCTGAGGGCATGGAGCCCAGGTAAGGAGGGTCCTGGAGGATCCAAAACAGAAGAGGCGCAAAACTTAGCTCCCTCTACACAAAACCCAGGCTCTCCTCAACTCCGCCTCCTGGGGAAATGCAGGGCTGGAGAACAGACGGGAACAAAGGAGCTGTCGAATTACCCCAGGAACCTCCCGAAAGTCCAGGCGGGCCGTGGCTTGTTGAGTGAAGACCCCGTGCTCAGCTCTGTATAAAAGGCTGGAAAACACTGTCCTGACAGCACAACTAATCCTTGTTCCAGACTGCCGCCCCAATAAGGCAGGGACTGACCTTGGGAAGGGTGGAGGAGGCAGGAATAGCTTCCGCCGTATGTTAGAGAGAAGCAGGCTACCTTCCAAACGGGAGCAGGCACTAGCCACTGCTGCTTTACAGAACCGATACATTCTCTCTGCTGTCTGAGTAATCCTTGCTCCTTGGCGGAAACCTGGGCCCTTTCGCAACAAGGAGAGCCACCAAGGGGTACTTACATCACTCATGCTCCAAAGGCTATTTGGGCTTTCCCAGTGCAGCACTGAAATTATTGAAGATGCTGTTCGCCCAGGAATGGGTAATAGCTCCTCCCAGCCTCGACCATCAGTGTGGAAGAAATAATTCTGACACTGCTATCCATCACGTATGAGAGCTCCCTGCTCACCACACTTTGGCCTGAACAGCAAAAAGCTTTGCAGACAATCCAGTGAAAGCTGTAGCCCATTTCTAACTCCCCAGATCACTCCCTTGGAGCACCAGTCCACAGGAGCATGTTACTAGTGCTAAAATGGCCAGCCAGCGCGGACGGCGGTTACTGACGGTTCTATCTGGTGGTGCATTTGATCAGATTCTTGCTCGCAGAGGCATAAGAAAACCCCTTAGTACAGGGCTAACAGCGGCAGCTTTCTGTAAAAACTCTAGATCATAACAACAAGTTCAATCGTCAATATCACGGCTAACGGGGCCATTCAGACGATAAATTTATTAACTGAACTTCACCTCCATTTACAAAACACTCACGAGCACCGTATGAAATTCTCGTAAGTAACAGTTATCGGGAGTCACCCCCACATTTGTGCAGCCCTTTTTTCCTGTCGGAATGGGTCACAATTCATTGCAAACATTCAATATCTGAATTTCAGAAGCTGGGCCACGCTGCTCACTTTCCCAGGCGAGATGCTACTGTCTCTCTTTCCCGGGGGGATGATTTAGATGGGTTTGGTCCTGAAGTTCCTTCCAGCCATAGCCTTCTAGGATTCTACGACAAATAGTGCAAATTACATTCGAAAAATGCTACTCAAAGCTGGTTTTTCATGGAACGTTTGCATTGAGAGTTTGCTCTGGGCGAGATTTCATGTGAGTTAAGCTGTGGCCACAGAAAAGTGACCATAAGTTTGTTTTTGAATTTGGACTTCCTCAACTTTCCATTTGCTTCAAGTCATCATCCTTGTGTGAAAAACCCTTCTGGCAAGTTTCAACAGTGTTGTGTGAAGGGGAGGAAAAGGCACATAAGTATGTGTGAGCAGCTCAGCGTAGGAAAGAGAAGAGGGGCCTCAAATTGTGAGGTAGCTTTTGGGGGCAGAATAGACAGGCAAATAAATACAGCAACTGGGAGTGCTGGGAAAGATCAGCAGCCCAAGACATCCGCATATCCTGGGTGACCTGTACCAGCCTGGCCCTTGAGGAAGGTGGTGGCAGAAGAGAAAAGACCTGGGAACATGCTATGGGAGGCCCAGAAGGCTGTAATTCCAGTCACACACTGGGAACTTGCAGTTGCAGAGAGAACACTTTTAATTCAGACATCACATCCTTACTACCCAGCGTTGCAAGGTGCTGCCCAAACAGAAAGCAAGCACCAGATGCAAACAGGGTGTCAGTGTAAGATTTAGGGAGGAAGTGGCTGCAGGTGGTGAAAGAGCTCCAAACAGATGGGGAAGCAACATCCTCACTGCTCTCAAATATTCACTGTTGCGTCATGCTCCAGCTGCCCCATGTCAATAGCTCGTGTGCGAAGGAAAGAAGGAACCAGAGACTACAGACCATTCCGCCACTGCCGGAGAAACGTAAAGCCTAAATATTCGAGGCGGGTGGTTCCACACAGCAACTCAGCACTGAGCACAAACCAGGCCTAGCGAAAGCTTCAGGGACTCACTCTAGGAGAGCAACAGTTAGGTGACATCCCACAGATCTGCAAGATCTCGTCATTTAAACTCTGCTCATCTTTGCGCTGCTCTGCTCCGTACGTAGAGAAGCACTTTTCCAGGTGTGCCTATGTGGTCTGTTCCTGCAGACTAAGGAGGAAATAGATGGGCCAGGCACTTCCACCAAGGTCACATTCCTGGGGTCAAACTTCACTTCCATGTCCCCCTGGAGCAGAGAGCTAAGTGAGTGGCTGTCTGAAACTGCAGACACACTCTGAAGGAGCAGCATGTGAAATGCAAGGGGACGGGAGTTACTCCTTCACCTTTTGGGAAGTCAGAAATCAGCCTCCTACACCCACCGAACAGATTTACCTGCAGGTCATCAATTGCAAAAATAAGCCAAGCAGCTCTCTAAACTAAATCCTGAGGGATTCAAGGCAGGCATGGCCGGGGCTGCCACAGAGCACACGACCTGGGAACCCTCTTCCCACGCTGCAGGTACGCGTGTTCACCGCCAAGTTCCAGAGAGTAGAGAACCTGGACAGATCATCTGCTACTGCCAGCCAGTCACCCCATCATTGGCAGCAGAGTTAACCCATGTTTGTTAGTTGGCTACGCTTGTCCGTTAGCTGAACTATATAACAAAGGGCACCTGGGACTGAATTCCCGACTCCTGTTTGCCAGGCCACAGCTATTACCGGGCCTCCCTGGACCCACCAAGAAAGGAGGGAAATACCAGCACAGAGACACGTGAGGGCGGAGGACGTGGGCAGGGGAAAAGCAAACCACAAGACAGTTTATGTTTTACACCTTCAAACGCAAGAACAAAGATATTCCCCAGCTTGAAGTGGAAAGGCATGCTCCGAGGCAGCAGAACGAAAGGAGAGTGATGCGGAGGGGCATCGCCTTCTGTTTTCAGCTCTCTCGCAGTCACTGTATCAGAATTTCCATCAGCTCCAGGGTGATCTAATAGGCCCCACTCCTAGGTCACAGGTTGTATATGGATTTCCAGCCATGCCCTGACACGCTGGTTCCTCTCTGGCAGGACCCAGAAGACACCCGGTGTAACGCTGCGATCTACCTGGGAGTCCAAGGGGAGCGCTGGCTGTCTGCTGAGGTCCAGGTTCTCAGAGCGGCTACCCGCTGCCCTTTAGGCCAGGCAGTATGGGGCCAGAGGGACGCAGAAAGCCACCTGGCCGGCCGGGGCAAGCTGAGACCCTTTTGGCACAAGTTCTCCAGGTCCTCGATGCCTGTCACTGCGCTGGGCCATGTCCAGCCTTTCCCCGACGCAGCGCACCAGGGCAGCGTGTGGATTCACACTCGCGCAGCAGGAGCCCCGTGTGTGCAGGGGCTGGGGGAGCAGACACGTGGGGATACCGGCCGGGGTGCCAGACCCCAGGGAGACAAGCCCCGGCCGTGGGAACCGGCCCCCGCTTCCTGCTCCGCACAGGGACCGGCCAGGGGCAGCTCCCTCCGCCCGGCCTTGCGGGACCCGGGCACGGGCGGCTCCGCTCCCGGCGGTCCGAGCTCCCTCGGCTGCGCCCAGCGCGCAAGGAACGCGCAACCGGCCGGGTCTGCGCCGCGCACTGCGCCTCCTCCAGCCCGGCCCGCCGCGCGCAACCCTGCCGGGTGCTCCCCGGACAGACAGGCAGCGCGCACTGTGACAGACAGACAGACGGCGGCGCACGGGGCAGGGCTCGGGGAGGGGGACGCAGAGCCGCGCAAAGGGCGCGCAGGCCTGCGCCGGGCGGAGCTGCCCCCACTCATTCACTCACCCGCCCCGGAGCTCCAGCTGCCGCCGACCCGGCCCGGCCCGGCCTGCGAGACGCGGCGACGTCACACGCACAAGGGGCCGGGAGCCCCGGGGGGGCTGTGCCTGGAGCGGCGTGTGCGTGCACGTGGGGTGCGTGTGTGTCTGTGTGCACGTGTGTATATACCGCTGTGTGCGCACTGTACACATGCAGTGTGTGTCTGAGCGTATCCCTGCGGTGTGTGTTTGTGCCTGCGTGTGTCTGTGCCTGCATGCGTGTGCCCCCGTGGGGTGTGTTTGAGTGTGTCTGTCCCTGCGGGGTGTGTTTGAGTGTGTCTGTGCCTGCGTGTGCCCCTGCGGTGTGTGTTTGAGTGTGTCTGTGCCTGCGTGTGCCCCTGTGCGGTGTGTTTGAGTGTGTCTGCCTGCATGCGTGTGCCCCTGTGGGGTGTGTCTGTGCCTGCGTGTGCCCCGGTGGGGTGTGTTTGAGTGTGTCTGTGCATACTAACAGCTAGCACGTGCATGCACAACTCGCAGTGAAATGTCAGGGCTGTCTCCCTCCCCTGCTCTGGCTCCCCTTACCTGCCACCGTGGACTCCCAGGCCACAGCAGGACCTGAGTCCTGTTCCCCCCAAAGAGCCTGGTCTGACCTCCTGGCTGCCATGGCCACGGCCACGCTCCTGCCAGGTGCTGGGCATAGTCTCATTTATGCTGGCACTGGTCTCCTCCACCCTTCCCCCGCATTGCACGCTCAGCTGCAGGGCCCCACGGGGGGAGGGGTTGCAAGTGCTTAGGAGGATAGGATTGAAACTCGAAATGGACAAAGGAGAAATGGTCTGAAGTGAATAGGGTGACATTCAATGAGGACAAATGCAAAGTTCCCCACTTCAAAAGGAACACTCAGCTGCACGCATACAAATGGGAAATACTGCCTAAGAAGGAGCGTTGCAGAAAGGGATCTGGGTTAGGGCCAGGGGTGGTCAAAATATTTAGTCCTACCTGCAATCCAGGGGACTGGACCTCTTGGGTCCCTTCCAGTCTTGTGATTCTCTGGTTCTTAGGGCCAAATGTGGATCCTGGCACCTTGTCTGAGAACCAATTGTTACCTTCGCTGTGGCCAGTTACAGGGCACGCCTGTAGCAATGACCTGGCGGGGTGAATTCCCACTTGGGAATACAGAATCGCAGCACAAGCTCTGATCCAGCGAGGACGTTAGCAGAATGCCGCTGTGGTGGCACAAACAGCAAGGGGGGGGGAAGGTACCCCAGTATCTGCCCAGCATTTGGGATGGGATTGCTAGCCCCTCTCACTGCCCAGTCCCTGGCAGCTATGCTCTTTATCTTTGGCACGCTCGCTGGATCCGAGCTAGTGCAGGGATGTCTCCTGGAGCTGCTCAAAGTGTGGGCGTTCAACAGACACCGAGATCTCTGCAGTCGTTACGGTGCATTATGGAGTGTCCCAGTAACAAAGTCTACGGGTCAGGCGGCATAAAGCCGATCTAAGCCCCGTGTAGACAGCACTCGTCACTGGAAGAATTCTCTGTCAACCTAGCCATCACCTCTGACTGAGGCTTTTGAGGTTGGGGGTTGTCCCTTGAGGAAGGATGGTTCAGGGGTTAGGATGTTAGCTCTGGACTTGGGAGACCCATAGTCAATTTTCTGCTGTGCCACAGACTTATTGTGTGATCCTGGGCCACTCACTTAGTCTCTCTGTGCCTCAGTCCCCAATCTGTACAGAGCTGCACTGCCCGGCTTACTGGGTGCTGTGAGGATGAATGCATTCAAAGAGTACAAGGGGCTCAGACGTGGTGGTTAAGTAGTGCAGAGCTGTACCGTAAATAGATAGAAACCGGACTGAGGTCAGCCCATCACCTGCAACACTTTGGCTCCAAAGTTCTGGGGAAATGACACGGGGATGTCTTGTGCCCCTGACGGACGTGAGTCCGCATTTCAGCTCTTCTGGAAACCTTTTCTTTTCTTTGTTATCTGCATCCAGGTCTGTTCTCGTTCTGTGCTGGATGACATGTGCCAACATAAAAAACTACTTCAGTTGTCTTCTGTTGGCATCAAGCCCCCTAGATAGCAGCTATTTAAATCTAGTCTTCATCACACACAGTAAAAAGAGAAGAGGAATGACACCTGATGACGAAATCTCCCTGTCCAAGCAATGGTTGCCAAAAGTGCAGAGCTCACTGTACCAGTTGCCCTCTCCTGTGGATTTCAGACCCTGGAAATGCAGCAATTTAAAAAGCTTTCCTTTCCCCAGCTGCAGGGCCATCCCTTTGTGTCGCAGTGACAAATTCAATCTTTGCCAACTGCTTCCAAGCAGCTGACTTGTAAGTTTGCTGGGGACAGCGGTGACAGCAGTCACCTAGCAGGGAAGTAAAGGCACGTTGGGCAGAGGAGGCAAGAAACACTCCGATTAGATCATAATCCCTAGGAGCTGAGTGACAACTGACTCAGTGTGTAGTGGTGGGCCAGCCACAGCCGGACCTGGCGTCCAGTTCTCCTCTAGCAATACAGCTCACCTCCCTCCTCTGGGATCAATTAGCAAACGCACTGTGAGGATTCAGCTGCTAATGTGTGCACCCTGCTTCGCAGTGTTGTAAACACTGATTGAAAAGCTCTCCGGAGAGAAGAAAATGTCACTTACACAAAGCACACCGAGTGGGTGCTGGAAAAGCTGACCCTGCAGTGAGTGGCAAAGGAAAAGCCATGGTGCTGAGCAGCAAGGGAGAGGAAGGGTTAAGTCCTGCTTTGACTGGCAGTCTGCACAGGCCCCAGCTGCCCCCGGGTTGTGCACTAGGGCAGAAAGGCCATGAGATGGAAGAAAAGCCAATAAAAGGCAAGGGGGCAGTGTAGGGGAGCGATTCAGTGTAACAGTAGATAGGGTTAGCAGAGGAAACATGAGGAAGAGGGTGAGGCACAGGAGGGGGAATGGGTAGGTGAAGGGGGCCCAGCTAAATGTGTAAAGTTGGAAGGAGAAGAGAATAAATATCAGAAAAGAGGAACTGGAACTGTCTGCTCTTCCCTAGAAACGGGGAAATGAGCCCCCAGAAGGCAGGAGGGAAATACTGGGAAAAGAAACGAAAAGTGCTAAGGAAGAAAACTCCGTGGGGACCAAAATTCTTTCTGATGAACCCTAATAATGAGAATCAGAGTTCCAAAGGGGAGCCGTGCTAGGCTAGTTCAGCAAACAAACAGGAAGTCTGGGGGCACTTCTAAAGACTAACACATTTCTCGCACGAGCGGAAGATAAATAAATCTGTTAGTCTTTAAAAGTGCCCCCAGACTCCTTGTTTCTTTGAATGACAATCAGAGTTAGTTCCTGCTACTTTTCAGAGCAGGTCGGCGCCAAGTGGTAGAGCTGCACTGGCCGATTTCCTCCCGCAGAGGACCTAGCTATGGACAACAGCTGTGGCTTGCTGCTGCAGTGGAAGGGAACAGTGATGGGAGATGCACATGGAGAGAAGTTTGCTAGGGCATCGGGTTGGGGTAGCCAGAATAGTTCATCCAGTTTCACATTCTGGGCAGCATGTGAGCAGGTCCAGATAGCTGCAGAGCAGCTCTCTCGAGCCCTCGCCCTGAAGGGCAGCTGTTTTGACAGATCATTCGTTCATGTTTATTTTAGGAAGCACAGGAAATCCTGTTGCTGTTAAAACCAACAATTGCCAGAGGCCAGGCAGCCGTGTCATCATCACCACTCATGGTGACAATAGACAATACTTGGGGTCCTTGGGGGACGTCGCTCATTTACTGGCAGAGGTGGGAATTTTCAAAAGCCACGCCAGACAATCCTCAGCCCCAGCCATTGGAGTGGGGCAGCAGGCGTTTTTGGGTGCAGTTTTCTGAAAAGGGGACATTGGCTGCCAGTGTTTCCGGATGTCTAGAGGTGAATATGGAGCACCCAAAGAAATAAGCTGATGCTGGGGCAAGACACAAGCCTTTTACTTAATTATTGTCTTATTTTTAAGACTTTCCTTAATGATGGCCAGACGAGAAGAGCTCTGTCTTTATCATCTGATGATGCACAAGAGCCACAGCCCGGCCGTCCTCTTGTTTCCCCCATTTCACGGGGGGGTAACAGCCTGTATTGGGCTGCAGTCACTCCTCATCCACTCCAGTTTAGCGCAGCAGGGGTTTGCAGTCAAAGAACTGAAGGATGGGGACCGAGTTTTCTTAAGGGCGCCTGTGTCCCCACAGCAGCAGACCTGATGCCAAGTGGCTGTGACATTTCATCTCCCAGCTAGCTCTAGTTGATCTTCATCTAACTGGTCCGTTTTGCTTCCATTCCACTGACCTGCTATTTCATTGAATTCCATTCCTGGATATACTAGGGAGGTGCCAGCCAGTACAAACCACTTCATCCTTTAACCCCTTCCAGGCCTGGACTCCTGCATCACCCCCTGCACCTGTGACAAAGCATCATTCGTCACCACGGAATGAGCCGAGGCACTTTAGGAATGCGTTTCGTTTTCTAGCTCTGGTGAAACAGCTGGACTGAGGAGCGAGGCTAGAAAAGTCTTCTGCATGCACAGATATGTTTACAGGGCAGGGCCTACAACGGGTGGGGTGTTCTCTGCGTGGAGATAACAGGCACCGTTACACCAGGGATGAATATAGCCCATAAAGTCAGGTATTTGGTTCTGCTTCAGGCTTTGGGTAGTTCTTAGAAACCCTGGGCTTCCCCGTGGCATGGAACAAACCTGCTGAACCACCACCCCTCCCCCAATGGCCAGAGCATTGAGGTATTTAAAGGGGATAAGAAAGGTAGAGGGGATGGAAAACGCCCCATGAACGGTCCAGTACAGAACAGATTCCAGGATTGCTCTAGTCTTCCAATGTTTATTTCTTTAGCATCACAATGTAAAGTATATCCAATACACATGCAATGTACATGGAAGTGCAGAGAAAGGGAGTGCGAGCAAGGAGGGAGATGGGGGCTGTTCACAAAAGGTAGCCGGGGTGTCAAGATGCTACACGGCCTACGGTTGTTTGCTAGCAGGAGGCGTGCTCAGTTGGAAGGGGCGTCAGAGGAGCTGAAGAAGCCTTTTTGATCCCACTGCATGTCCCTGATGCGACGGATGGACTGGATCTGGGGCTGGAAGGCGGACCATTCGTTCCAGTGTTTGAAGTCGCCTCTCTCAAAGAGATACTGGTAGCCTCGGTAGCCCGGATACTGGTATCCAACCCAGCTGTAGGGAAGCCAAATTAAGCCTCTCAGAAGTTACGAGATTACAAGATACACAGCTGGATCCGAGGGCCAGTGTGTAAAAAAAGAAGACACCAGGTGTGTGTCTGATTCTGTCGCCACAGATTATTAGGCCTTAACAGAGCACCAGGCTGTGGCACCCGTGTGAGCAAAGGCCACGTTGCACATGATACAATTGACCCTACGAACGGTCACCCAGCCCCGGCCTTTGCTCCCTCCTGCCCAGCCCCCTATGTAATGGCATTGCCCCCACTGCAGGATCCCTCATTCACCTCACTCCTGCTGCTGGGCTCTCAGTTACGCAGGCCTTCCCAGCCCCGAGCCAGCTCCTCGACTCTCCTGCTCAGCTGTGAGCAGACAGGGCGGTGCTGGGAAATTCCTGCATTCAGCATCGCCCAGCCAGCAGGACTGCCTGTTCCCCCACCCAGGTGTGCTGTGCAGGAAGGGGAATGCCTACTGACTGTGGAGCTAGCCACTCCTGGTCTGCGCCATGGATGTGGGAGGGTGTCATCCTGCCCTGGGCACCATGGGCCTTTCCAGACTGTAACAGCAGGTGCTTCCCCACAACGCAGAGGAGACGCCAGCCTGCCGTGGCTCAGTGTGAGTCATTAGCCCAGCAAAGGATTTTTCTCTTGGTTCCAAGGTGTGATGAGCAAACAGAGGCTGGGGCACTGGGCGTGGATCCTGAGGCCCCTGGGAGGTGTGGGGCAGAGGGGAGTGTACGGAAAGGATGTATGCTTACGTTCCACCGGAAACTTTCACGCTTCCCACCCGGTCACCGAAGCCATGAGCCCAGAGGCTGGGCACGTCATCTTCCTGGATTTCCATCTTGTTGCCTTTGAAGTCAGCAGACTCGAAGAGGGAGATTTTATGGCCGCCTGCTTCCTGGGGAAGACAGCAGGAAACCAGCTGACCAGGCCCAAACCCCAGTGGCCTCGTGTCCTTCTGACCTGTTCCCTCCAGCCACCCCCATACGACCAGACCCCCCCCAGAGCCGCCTCTCACTCCTCGCAGCCCTGTCTCCCTACAGTCGCAGTCTCTCTTACCATCTTGACGGGACGCAGGGAGCGGAAATAGTCGCTCCGGTAGCTGTTGGACCAGGTGTCCCAGCGAGGATATTCCCCCTTCTCCAGGATGAACATCTCCCCACGCAGGTTGGACTGCTCAAAGGCCACCCAGCTGTGGAGAGAAGGCAGGAGCGGGCAGCCCAGGTCAAAACTAACTGCAGAACAGGCATGTCTCCTGCAGTCGGGGCTGGGATCTGCCAGCCAGCTAGCCTGGGAATTCCTGATCGCCACAGGCTGGACCAGCACTTCCCTGCCTCCGCCTCTTCTCTCGCCCTGCCTGCCTGAAGGAAATGCTCAGGCTGCTCCAGAATAGCATGCACCCAGTGGGGTGCCCAGGGCTCCTCAGCGGGGCAGCAGGCTGGGACAAGCCCGGAAAGACTCTCCCAGGGCCTTCCGCCAGGGCATTGCCCCCAACATCACAGTGTGAACCACCGCACTTCTCTAGCCCCTGTTCCACGGTGTCAGCGACTCTTTGCTTCTGCTGGCCGGGAGAGCAGCATGCAGCAGGCCAGCCGGCATGAATGATTAGCATATTGTGGTCTGATGAAGAACCCAAGCGTCTCTACCCGCCTTCCTCCCACTCTGAGCTGCACAGAGGCCACGATGGTATGGGCTGTGTAATCCTGTGAGCTCTGGGGACCGTGCCCATCAGATAAGGATGTGTCGCAGAGCCACAACCGGGCAGCCCATGGCCTGTACCACCGGAATAGCGCGATTTGAGTAACAGTAACACTGCCTGACCTCAGGGCTCCTGGCTCACACTGCTCATCTGCGGGCGCCTCGCCATGGATTTGGGCACTGAATCCAAGCAGTGTCCTCAGTGGTTCTCCATTTACACAGTCCCTACAGCTCCCGGTCTTCCCGTTCTCACCCTCCAGCTCTGCTTTATTCCCAGCCAGCTCTCCCTGGGGCTCATCCCTGCGACTGACTGCCTGCCCCGGGCTAGGAAGGACCATTTGCCATCATCGTTTACTGTGCAGTCTGACTTCTGGCTCCATCCCCAGGGCAGGCCTGCTGCCTGGCTTTCATGGTCCCTGGAAGGAAGCAAGTGCTCTGGGTATCTCTCTGCTGACTCTGGCTTCTACAAACCACTTTGGCTCTGTGATACCCCAGACCCGGCTGTGCGTTGTCCAGCCAAGGGCTCTGCTCAGACCAGTTCCCTTCTTTACAGAGTTTCCCAGATGATGTGTGGGTCATGGACTCTCTTCAGGCTACCAGAGGAGCTTCCCACAGCTTCCTTAGGGTGGCCCATCGTTCCCATCCTCCATTTCCCCCCAAGCACCCGACAGAAGATCTGCTGAGCTCTGAGCCAAACAGAGCTGTTGCAACACTGTGGTCCACTCAGTAACTGCTTCCCAGAACGGCATCCAAAGACATGGGGTGTGCTGGCCGCAGCCCACAGGGTGGTGTAGTCTTCTGCATCCCAGGGCCATGTCAGCCCCGCATTTTTCATCCGATTTCCCCCCATTCTAGCAATGGCAGCAATGATGTGAGTGAGTGCTAGTGAAATGGGGCTGGTTGTGCTGGTTCCAGGAGACTCCCCCACTGAGCCCTGGACTCACCAGGGAGCGGGTTTAATCCAGCATCAGGCCCCATCACAGACCCTTCATTCTACACGGGCTGATTCTCGAGTCGTTTGTGACGGGGCCCGCTTTCCTGGCGCATCCATCTGCTCTGCACTGCGCAACAGGGCTGTAGGCTCCAGGCTCTGTGGTCCAGGTCTGCAGTTTAACACCGTGTCTGAAGCATGTTGCCAGTGAGACATTCCTCTGCTATTCTCATGAAATGCCGGTGTCCACGGGTTCTCCTGGCTTCACAGAGACTCTTCTTTGCCAAACACACACCACAGAGCCTAGTCGCTTTCTCCTTTTGCTGAGATTTTTGTGGTCTCCAAAACATCCAGAGTGTTCAGGTTACAGCTTAATCTTACTGCTTCTTCTCCCGTTTGGTCTGTCCGATAACAGCAGTACTGAGCATTGACACAGCACTTTACGTCTTCAAAGGAGGGGGAGATAAATTCATCATGGGTGTTACATCTGTCAGTCAAAGTTTGACTCAAAGGTCCCGCTGCTATCAGTCAAAAATTGACTCCTAATACCTGTGTCTCCTGTTCAGTATTGTACACCCCGGCCCAGCCCAGCCTACCAGTGGCAGAAAGGGGGGGTCAGCCCCGTCTGCAATCCCTGTGCCCTTTTCATAGCAAGATCACCCATCTGCACAGGTACCAGTGACTCTGCCATTCACCCCTATGTTGCTGCCAGTCCCTCCAATTCCTGTGATTTCCACATACTCATACTTCCTTCATTCTGCTTTAACCAGAGCACGCGGAGCTGTCCTGGGGCTCTCCCCGCTTTCCCCTCCCACTCCCAACCTCTCTAGGAGTCAGCCTGTTTCCCAGGCTGGCTGAGAGGCTGTTCCAAGAACGCGGGTACCTCTGCCTCAGCTTACCCTGCATTTATAGCATTCTCTTTTTGTGGCCAATCTTCCCACGGTGCCAGTGCCTGATGGCAACATTCCCCTCGCTTGCTTTTTGTTGCTGGCGCTCTGTTTTACAAATGGAGCCTAAGAGCTTTTCGCCAGACTCCCTTTTCTCAGTCATTAGGGATCACAGACAAAGGCCACTCCACATTTAAATCTCTCCTCCAAACGCATGCACTCTGGCCAGCTTTAATGTGTCAGCCAAATCCTCCATCTCTGCACACTCTGGAACCACCAGAGCCTCTTGCCCGGCAATGTTACCCCACACGGCTGGCACTCTGAGCCAGCAGGAAGAGCTGGCCCCCATGGGCAGGGAGCCGCTTCCCTGATGGGAAAGAGGATAAGAGCTTTGCAGAGCTGCAGGGGCACTGATGGAGCAGTTCCATGCCTAAATCTCCCCTCCAATGCACCTGTGTCACCAGTCCGCCCACCAGAGAGGTGGAACTGGCTAATGGAAATGGTGGAGAACCAGGCCCCAGGTCTCCACAAGTTAAACTCTCCGCCAGCGAACTAAACCCCTCCTGGTCAGGCTGTCCGGCAAGGTGGCTTGCAGGAATCGATCCAAACCGCTCCGTTTGTCTTTACCCAGCTCTTGGAGTTCACAGGGGACTAAAGAGTAATGGAGTATTCCCAGCCCCAGCATTCGTCCTAACAACTCCCATTTCAGGTGACAACTTGTGCTGCAAATCTGCTCTCAAGAGGCTGTGTGCCTGAATCCCCCTGTCAAGAGCCACCCAATGCTGCTGGGTGGAAGTGGGGTATAGTCTTTGCCCAAGGGATGCGACTGGCCCTCTGAAATGCAGCTGATGGTAATAAAGCCCCGGGGTCTGCACTGCACCCCTGCCCTTCTGCAAAATAGCTTCCTTCAGTGTCTGATGCAGATCATTCACTTCCCTCTTCTGCAAGGGTACGTCTCCTGTCCTATTCTGAAAGGCGATCACCCGTCAGCTCGGAGGCCCTCTCAGGAACTCTGTTCCCCAGTGCTGACCCTCAGCACCATCCTGTCTTTGTCCGAGAGCTATTTGGACATGCACAGTGGTGTTGAAAAGCCTCAAAGTCCAGGACATGCCTCCCACTTTATTTCCGGGTTCAAATGTAATTCAAAGGGGAGAGTCCTCGTGGAAACACCTGTGTTCACGGTATGAAAGTGCAGAGTGAACAGTCAGGACCAACGCTGCAAAATACAGCAGTGCACGTGCACACCCACTCTCTCCAGTTCCACTGCCACGCATTAGGGCAAATCTGACTTCTGAGAAAGCTGAAGAGCCTCCATTTTGGGTGGCACCTTCCCAGGGGCTGGTTTCAGGAAGTGCCAAGTGCCCACCCTCTGAAAGTCAGCCCCAGCAACGTGTCTCAGCTGGGTCTCCTGAATCCCCCGCCAGTCTGACTCTGGAGATCTCAGGGGCTCGGTTCCAGCAGCGGGTGAAAGCGTTATATATATGAGGGAAGTCAGCAGCACTTAGCTGTGTCCCCTAGCGTGGGGGCCATGGTTAGACCCTGCCCACGAGACTCCTCTGCGCAAACAAGAGCCTCTCTTGCGCCACTTACGGTCCAGTGCTGACCACCGCGCTGCGCACCCGGTCGAACCCACGGTCCCCTAGGTTCAGGCACTCGTTCGTGAGCTCCATCTGCCTGCCTTGGAAATTCTCCTGCTCAAAGAGGACGATCTGTAGGGAGCCAAAGGAAAAGAGGTCGGGAGGGGTTGTGGCTTGAACCCGTCCTCCAGGTTCCTCTCCCACAGCCGCTCTGCTGCTATCCGTGCCAGCGTCCCCTGAATCCGCAGAGTGCTAGGACGCAC
This sequence comes from Pelusios castaneus, assembly GCA_007922175.1. NCBI lineage: Eukaryota > Metazoa > Chordata > Testudines > Pelomedusidae > Pelusios > Pelusios castaneus. The sequence goes on from ML685954.1 coordinate 7,473,585, forward strand.
CAGAACAGCCGCAGCACAGCCGTGCGCTGTACAGGGACGGCATTTGTACTGAGCAGCGGGAGCAGCTGTCTTCTGCCACCACATCCCCACGCCCTGAGAAGAGCAGCGGGAAGTGTGGAAGTGTCTGTAACACTGGCCGCCCGTTAGAGGGGCACAGACTTTCTACTGTGTCAGCCTGTTGGGAATCGCTTTCTACGGCATCTGGTGTCTTCCCTGACTGCTTATAGCCATTCTTTGATATTTCAGGGCCGGAAGAGGTGCGGTGGGACGTCCACCCAGCCCTGTTCAGTCTAAGCTGACTCCCCAGGGCCAGTCTCCAGTAGCTCCAGGCTAGCGCTGATTTCAATAAGGCTCGGGGGTCCCAGAATCCCAGCTACAGCTGTCCCGTTCCTGCTTTCTGTCCCAGCCCGAGAGCCGGTTTGCAAATGGCCTCAAACCAGACTCCTGTTTTGCGCCTGAAAACCTGCCTGTGGCTGTGTGAATGCCCCCAAGTGGCGTGAGTGGCACGGCCAGAGCAGACCTCTCCCAGAAATGGGCCATTCAGCAGGGTCCGTCACATTCACGGGGTTGATTTTGTGGCGCTGAACGCTGTGGCCTTTGCTGTCTGCAGGTGGCCTGCCCGCATGTCCTGCTCTGTGGGGCTGGACAGCTGGGCCCAGGCGTGATGCTCCAGACCCCAGACCTTGCTCTTTAGTCTGGCACCCCCCAGCCGCCACGGCACCTTACTGCCGAGATGCTCCCTGCTACCCGCCCCACCGCACTGGCACAGGCTGGTTGCCGCCAGGGGCTTACCCTGAAAGCTGCCGTGGAAAACTTATCTGCCCTACTGTTGGAGACAGGAGCACGGTCTGGAAACGGCGCTGGGCCCAGGGGTCCCTTCTGCTTGTCATCAGCAGCGTGGCTGGGAGCAGCGGATTTCATGGAGTCCGACATCGCTGGGTGCAGTCGGGTCGAAGAGGGGCACGGAACGGAGACATGGGTTGCAGGTTAGCGCGGACGTCACAGAACGGAAGGAGGCCGTTGTTCTCGCCCCCCTTGGCTGCTCTTCCCCTGACACAGTCAGCTTACCGCTCGCCCAGGGAGCCAGCACTGAGCTTTCCCGGCCAAAGTGTGGCCAATCCCCTTTGGCTGCTTGGGCCCCCAGCTGGGGTGTCTCTCGCTTAGGGAGCTCCTCGCACCCCTTTAGCTGTTTGCTCCTTTGCAGCTGACTGGCAAGGAATAACTGGAGCCAGGAGAATAGACTCCCAGGCCCTGCCCGTGCCCTTGGGTCACAATCTGCGCACAGGCGGGTCTGCTGCCAGGGGCCACACTCGTGGGAATGGAGGCTGACGGGCGTGCTGGGGCAGAACTGATGGCTGCCAGGAACCTGAACCCGAGCGCTAGGGGCAGCCTGGCCCAGAACAGGAAGGCACCTTGTGACTCGGGGAACTCGTGTGGGCCATCCTGGCACATCGCAGATGTGTGGGGAGAATGGGGCGTAGCTCGGCACATCACTTATGGGGCAAGCTGTGACCTTGGCCAAGGGCGCCATGTTTTCTGGTCTATGGCCCCTGCCTAGCAGTCCCACCAACGTCCCCCAGCACTGCTGGGAACACCTGGCGAACACCTGGGAACACCTGGTGAACACCTGGGAACACTGCTGGGAACACCTGGTGAACACCAGTGAACACCTGGGAGCACTGCTGGGAACACCGGGCAAACACCTGGGAACACCTGGGAACACTGCTGGGAACACCTGGGAACACCTGGGAACACCTGGCAAAGCACCCATCTGCCCAGATGTGCCCAGGAAGCAGGAGACACCTGCACCCCTCTAGTCCCAGCCCGTTAGTCGGACAGTCTGCCGCCCCTTCGTCCCGCTCCGTCAGCCTCCACACGTCGCTGTGCAGCTGGGCTCCGGGGTCTGTGGGCTTGGGGCTGTGAGCCTGGGCCTCTGCTACAGCTTCCCGCCAAAGTGGTGCTGCCACACTGAATCCCTCTCGGCCAGCCCGTCGCCCAGGGTCCGTCCCTGCTCCCTGAGCCAGGCACTCAGCGCCACCAGCCCACCACCAGGGCACTTCATCTTCTTACCTGGACAGCTGCTTCCTGGTAGCCTGAGCAGGCATGTGTTGTGGGGTGCGGGAAGCCCCCACTTTATAGCCTGGCAAGGACAGAGTCCCTCGGGCGCACAATGGAAGTGCTGGCTCATCAGCGTCTGCCCTGATGCCCGCGTCAGCACCCAGTGCAGCGTGTTCAGTGAGCTGGAAACCTCTGCCGGGCCCCTGCACGGCAGCTGAAGCCAGCACTTTCCATTGTGAGCCCCGCACACAACGGAAAGGCCTGACGGGGTCACTTTCTGGCCCCGCACTGGAGCCCGGCTGCTGACACCCAGCCTGGACAGAGTGGTACCCAGCCCCAGCCCCTGCACCTCGGCCGGAGATCCTGGCTGGCTCCTCTGAGACCTGCTGCTCCAGGAGGAGGCTGGCTGGGCATCCTAGGGCTGCAAGCTGTGTAGAAATCCTTCAGCCCCCGGGCTCCAAGGGGACACGGTGTGGGGCTGTGCTCTCCCTGGGCTGGCCTGGGTCTCTCTGAAGCGAACCTCTCCCCTGGGGTGTCCTGGGCTCTGCCAGCGCCTGCCTGGTGTGCGTGGGGCTGCTATGACCCACTGCCTCTCGCCCTCCAGTAACAGTCTCCCAGGAACCCTCCCTGCTGCCTTTACTGGCCTGGCATCCGCTGGCCACAGGCTCTGTGTGGGGACCAAGGGCATCCCGTGGGGAGAGACGATGGGATACGGCCTGGGGCATGGCCAGGTTGGGAAGAGGGCCTGAGACAAGATGGCACGTTGACGTCTCTGCAGGCTCAGCCTGTGCCTCTGTCTCCCACGGAAGAGGTACGTGGGGGGCTGGCACCTCCTCTAGCCCCAGAACCAGCTTGAACTGGGCAGATCCTTCAGCACAGCCTTTGTTTGCTTTCCTCTCTATCCACAGCTTGCAGCTGCTGCCACGGTCCACCAGATGCACATTGAGCTGGACCTCCCTGGGCAGCTGGGCCAGCGAGTACTCACGCAGCCCCGTCACTCGAGGAGCAGACCCCCCACAGCATCCCGCGCCCACGCCCCGTGCACCCGGGCAGGGCTGTTGTCCCTGTGGGACCCATGGGATCAGCGGCACAGATAGGATGTGACCTGTCCAGGGTCGCAGAGGAAGCCCGGCGCTGAGGCAGGAATCGAACAAAGGGGTCCCGAGTTCAGTGATCTACCCCCTAGGTGTCCCTCATAACATGATCCTTTCAGCCCTGGCGATATCTGCTGGGCCCTGTTCCACTGGAGCAGTCCATACCTGGCCCTCAGTCTCCTGCGACACCTCCCCATCTCAGGCTGGGAACTCCCTTCCTCCTGCTACTGCTGAAAGCCTGGTGCCTGGCCAGACCAGACCAGTGCTCTGCCATGGAGGCTGGCCTGCCCCTCCAGTCCAGAAGGGATTCGGGTAATCATCGAGTTTGGCCTCCTGTATAACACAGGCCATAGAATTTGCCTGAAATATTTCCTGCTTCACATCCACCAGCTGTGGCTGAATTAAAGCAGATGAGAGCACGGAGCCACGCGTGACCCTGTCAGCGCTGGAGCAAGGTGCTAGAGACACACCCCTTCAAGTCCCCACTCACTGCCTCTCAGCGACCCATTGACTCGGCCGGGCAAGCGGGGCTGGTGCTGGCTGGGAGGTGGCCGCATTGCGTGACGGGTGCAGCCCGCTAGGAAAGCCTGAGACGCTTTCCCACGTTGGTTGGGGCAGCAAAGAAGTGCTGATAGGCCCCCGCGCTCCAGGGAGGCATCTCAGGGCATGGCTGTCTGCCGTCGGGAAGGGGGAATGAACCAAGGGCATGGAGAAGGCTCTTTGCTGCACTTAGGGTTGCCCCGGGCTGGCTGACCAGGGTGCCCGGTGCCGTGCTGTGCGTTCGCTCCTCTACAGAACAGTCTTTGTTCTGTTCCCTCCCCCCATGTGCTGAGCCAGGGCTTTCTGTAATTCTCTGCCTGTCTCTGTCCCTCTCCGGAGGCTATAAAACCCCACCAGAGGGACTGCTGGCCAGGTACCTCCCGGGGAGTCCAGTGCTCCTCACCAGGTAAGTGTAGGGGGCGGCTGCCCCGGAGAACGCTCTCTTTGGGATGTTGCTTGACTTGTAGCTGGCAGGGCAGGCAGCGTGGGCCCCCAAGGGCTGGGGATTCTCCGGGGAGGATGAGCAGGTGTCTCAGACTGGGCAGGAGCAGCAGTTTGCTGAGAAGGTCCAAGGACTCTGTCCTGGAACTGGGCGTCCAGCCACAGGAGCCTGCTGGCCCTGAGGGTCAGGTCAAAGTCAGACACAGGGCAGCATCTAGTGATGCTGATGGAGGGAAGCCTGCCCTTTGGGAACAGGCCATGCACGGTGCCCCGCAGGCCTCGCCAGCCACGGAGGGTCTCAGAGCAGAGCTGGTGCGGTGCCAGAAGAGGTGCACAGGAGCTCAGTGTTCCCGGCTGCAGCTCTGTGGCTTAGTGCTCTCCCTCAGCTGAGGCTGCCTGGGGATGTGCTGAAAATATAACTCCCCAGTGTGGCGGGCTCCATGGCCCAGTGCCTGCCTTTCTTCCCTGAGTCCCTGATCCCACATCAGACAGCGTCACAAAGCCCAGAGGCTTCCAACCGGTCCAGGCTCCCCTCCCCTGCAGCGAGGACAGGATCATATCATCACCCAGAGCCACACGTCACACGGTCCTACAGCGGTGGGCTCAGCATTCACCCCCATCGCTGCGAACAGCCTGTGTACACGGCCCTGAGCCGGGAAACTGCCGATGTGCCATGCGTGAGGCATTGATGCCACAGCACATGGCCTTGGGCTTGGTTCTTCTTATGGCCCCACTGGCTCCAGTCTCCAACGTGCAGGGCCGTCAGCGCCCCCCAGGCAGGACACAATATCCTGGGTAATGTGGGGAGAGGAGGGGCCCTCCCTCCTGCCGCCTGTGAGGACGCTTCCTGAAGCAGCAGCTGCAGTGGGGGGTTTTTACCCTCCCAGACCCCCAGGACAAGCCGCCCGCAGGCAGTGGGGAGCCCCGGGAATGAGTAGGAGAGGAAGCAAGTGCTGACCAGAGCCTCAGCGTGGCACCTGGCAGGGCTGCCCAGGGCTGGACACTCATTCTGGTTCCTAGCTCTGCCTGCCCCTGCGAAGGGCTCCACCTGCCCGGCCTGGCTGGGACAGGAAGGAGCCCGTCTCCCAGCGGAATGCCTGGCAGGTGCAGGAAAGCGTCTGGGGTCTCTGAGCGGGTCTCGAGGTTCCTGCAGTGCTGGATTACAGCCACAAACCTCAGTCGTCCACCTGATCCCCCTCACCCTGGTATCTGGGCTCCGATAGCCTGGCCAAGAGCAGTACTCAGCCCCACTGATGGCTGCACACTTGGGGGGGCAATGCAGAGTGCCCTCTGGAGCTTCAATTTGCTCTGCATGCCCCCGAGAGGGTCAGCCCAGGCCCTGGGCGCAGTCGGCATGGCAAGCTGCAGACAGCAGGCTCCCAGCCAGCAGCGATGGGTGCGACCCCAGACAGCAGGGTTGGGGGTTAGCATGGCAAGGGGAGGCAGCTGCTCTGTGGGGCGACCTCGCCCCTCCAGCCCCAGCGTCCCAGGGCGGGTTTCCTTGCTTGCGGCCAGCTGTGGGGAGCAGATTTTAACTATCTGCTCTTCTCATTTCCCCCCAGGACAGAGCCATAATGAGCCAACAGTGCCCTAAATTCTCTGGCCTCTGGAAGGTACGGCCAGACCAGGTGGGGTGTCGGGGGGACAATCGCCCTCAGCTGGTTCAGCCCCAGGCCCCTGGCGACAGGACCCCCTTGCTCTCTCCTCACTAGAAGTTGGGAACTCTGCATGGTACCGTGGAAACTGCCCCCAGCCGGTCCCAGGGAGCCTGTGCCGGGCATGGCTTAGACCCAGGGAGGCGGGGAAGAGGGGGCAGGCTACGGCGGTAGCTGAATGGGAAAGGGTGAGAATCTGGGGTGATGCCCCCTTCGTCCGCCTGCTGCCATGGAGCCTGGGAGGGTGCAAAGGGACACCTCCCTTGGCCCAGCCTGCTGAACGCCCAGGGAGATGGCCGGAGATCACCCCTTGCCAGGCACAGCCTGTTTGCGTCTGTGGCTGCTGTCTAAGAGCCCTTTCCTGGGCACCGGGCCCGTCCCAGCTCGGATAACGCCTCTGGGGGCTGTAGGACATCCTCCCACACATCTGCCCATCTCCGTGCTGCTGGGTCTGCTCCTGCAGGCTCCGGTCTGGCGGCAGGGTGTAGTGTGAGGGTGTTTTGCACCCCATGCCTGCTGCAGCCAAGCACCTGGGGTGCAGAGCCGGTCTCCCCGCCCCATGGCCTGGCGATGTTTGGCCAGGCATAGGTGCTGCTGTTTTGCTGGACTCAGTACGCAGCAGGTCTGGGCTCCATCTTGGTGCATCAGACCTGGCTAGTTTGCTCCTTCCTTGCTGAGTGCAATGTGCAGATAATTCCCAGATCAGCAGCATCTGTGCCAGCCTGCGAGCTAGGTGCTGAGCTGAGTCCAGTGCCCGTCCTGCTGTTACCAGGGCAAAGACCTGCATCAGATTCCTTGGGCCTGCAGGAGTCCAACCCTCCTCTGCCTGGCCCCCCATAGCATGGCTCGCTGCCTCAGGCTCCAGAGCTGGGGCGGGAGTTGAGGTCCAGCCCAGCTTCCCATCCTGGAGCAGCTGATTCGCCTCATGCCCCTAGCCCCATCTCTCAGAGTCTGGCCCAAGGCGTGAACCACCCACAGCTGGCCCAGCCAAGTGCTTCATTAACCCATGTGCTGCTCTCAGGTAGACGCTCCCTCTCTTCTGGGACTGCGGGGCCAAAGGTGAGGGTGGGGGGCCTGGCGAGAAGGAGAAACAAACCACCCCCTTCATGCAGGGTCCTGGGGAAAGGCTGGGACATTGGCCAGCACAGTGAGTGTCTCACTTGCCCCACTGCAATCTGCCCGGCCGGGGGCAGTGGTGCCAAAGGGGATGTCACCCATGTGCCCGGAACACAAGCTGCTGCAGGGTGTGAGCTGCCCCCAATGCAATGGGATGCACCACCCACCCTCCAGGCCCAGGGCCTGCTGCTCTGTGCTGCCAGAGTCCGCTGACCCCGCCTGTGCTCCCCCAGATGGTGGTGTGGGACGAGGAGCAATTCCAGGGCCGGAGGCAGGAGTTTACTGCCGACTGCTACGACATCGAGGCCTGTGGCTTCCCGGCCATCCGCTCCTTCAAGGTCGAGAGCGGCGCGTGAGTCCAGGAGCAGCGAGCCCCACTCCCCTTCCGCTGTCGCACCCACCCCACTGCTCCGTGCGGATGCTGCATCCCGAGGGCGTCATGGGAAACAGGGAATTTCAATGGCGCTTTGTCACCAAAAAGGCTTGGTGCTTTTCCCTGAGAAATCGTCTTCCTTCCTGGAATGGGGTGAACCCATCCCAAAGGGCGGCCAGCCCCAGCCACAGAGAGCAGCAGCCCGGCCCTCCCCATCTGCCTCCCAGCCCCTCACATCCATCCACACGCCGGCGCTGAGCCCCGACTCCCCTGCGGGCTAGCGGGGAGCGGCCAGCAGTGGCCGGAACCCAAGCAGAGCAGGCAGCGGGCATCGGTGCAGAGCAGGCCAGCCACTCACTCCAGCCCCGGTCGCTGGCAGATATGCCACAGCCCATTGCCCTGACTCCAGACTGCCGCAGTCCCCTCGGCCCTCATGGGGGAGAGCGGGGGGCTGGCCCAAATCTCCCTCTGGATTCCCGCAGGTGGGCTGGCTATGAGCACGCAGCCTTCCAGGGGCAGCAGTTTGTTCTGGAGCGAGGCGAGTACCCTCATTGGGAGGCCTGGAGTGGCAGCAACGCCTACCATGTGGAGAGGATGGGCTCCTTCCGCCCCATCGCCTGTGCCGTGAGTCGGGCTGGCCAGTTGCCCCCTCCGCCCGTGCTCCCCCACGCGTCCCACCCAGCCTCGCTGGCCCCCAGAGCTGCAGCCCCTCCAGACGAGTCCTGCCCAGCTCTGAGGGGACGGTGCCATCCCTGGGGATGCCAGCCAGTGCTCTGACGGGTCTCGACCCCCAGAGCTGGGTCTTTGCCAGCATCCTGCATCCCTGCCGTGCCCAACCCGCGGGGAGAGGCTGTGTCGAGCCGCACGTGCTGGCCCTGAGGGGGCGGGTTCCAGCTCCCCTGTCAGTGAGGGGCCCCAGTGCCCCCAGAGGCACCCAGCAAGGGATGCAAAGGCAGGGCTCAGGCCCCGAGACCCCTGCAGAGAGGCCACGGAGAGTGGTGTTCCCGAGACTTCCCCCGGCCCCAAGCTGAGCTCCCCCGGCCCCTCGCTGTCAGAAAGTTACCAGGGGTGGGGGGTTGCAGCTGCCCTTGGGGCTGCTGTGACCCCCAGCTCCCAGCGGGGCGAGTGGAGCGGGGTGGGAGCAGAGTGGCCTGTTGAGCCGGCAGGCCCAGCACTGGGTGGCGTCCCCGGCCCACCGAGATCTCTCTGCCCCTTGCTGCAGAGTCACCGGGACAGCAAGATGACGATCTACGAGTCGGAGAACTTCCTGGGGTGGAAAGGGGAGCTGAGCGACGACTACCCTTCCCTGCCGGCCATGGGCTGGAGCAGCAGCACAGTGGGCTCCTTCCGCGTTCACTCCGGCGCGTGAGTACCCCTGGGGCGATGGGAGAGCTCGCCCACCCCGCCCAGCACTGCAGCACAACCCCCGGCCCGTGGTGCCCAGGCCAGGACTCAGGACCCAGCTGGGATGCTGTGGCTGGGCAGGACCGAGGCCCCCGTGGTTCAGCCCCCCCACCCCCACATGCTGTAGAGTGTGGGCCCCCCTTGCAGCCCTGACTGCTCTGTGCATGACACCCTCCCTGCTCCCTGGAGGTTCTGCTCCAAGACAATGGCTTCCCCGGTGTTTCTTCCGCAGCTGGGTCTGCTGCCAGTTCCCTGGGTACCGGGGCTCCCAGTACATCGTGGAGTGCGACCGTCACACCGGGGAGTACAAGCGCTGCTTGGAGTGGGGTTCCCACGCGCAGACCTCTCAGGTTCAGTCCATCCGGAGGGTCCAGCAATGAGCGCTCCAAAGGGTGAGGCCGCTGCCCCCTCCTGCTCCCCCCGCCCGGCTCAGGCACCCACTCCGCAGCCCTCAATGCAAAGCTCAATAAAGGTGCATTTGTCTAACCCAGCAGGGCCGGTAAGTCCATCTTATCGCAGCCGACAGCAGCCAGGGTGGGAGCGGCCAGACCAGCTCCAGCTACCTGACACACCGGCCAGGGCAGGGCAGTGTGTCCTCCCAAGGGCTGGTTACCACAGGCAGCCGGGCATCGCTGGCAGACACCCACAGCCTCCTGCCCTGGCCCAAGACTCTCCAAGCCACAGCACAGTCCTCGAGGGCAGGGGCCACCTACCGGACCCTGCCCGTCCCAGCAGCACTGAGGAGCTCTATATCCTGGGGCGGGGATCAGGACAAAGGGGTAATCCAGAAACACAGTGAACAGCAGCTCCCAAGGAGAGCCCCCTGCATATTGGGGATCCTAAGCAATTCACCCCTGATGGGGACTCCGGATGTAGGCAGCTTCCAGGCCCCTTGAGAGCCCATCAGAGCCTCTCTGATGTGTACAACAGACCACGCAAAGGTGGCGTCTGGCAGTAGTGCACTGAGAGATGGGAACAGACCTTGCTCCCGCAGGAAGCCAGCCATTAACTGAAATCACATGCCACGGGGGCCACGGGGCTCTGGGACAGAGGCTCCCTGGGCCAGGGGAAGACACGCAGCAGAAACAGAGAGGACTGCAATGGGTGGGCTGTGTCTTTACTGCTAATCAGCCTGCAAGGTGCTAGGCCCAGGAGTGCCCAGCTCGGAGCAGTGCATTTGGGAGGCCCTTCGGGATGTCTCCCGTTAGGCTCCGAAAGCTGGAGGAACCAAGACTCCAGGTCTTTGGGAATAGGCCAGGCTGGATTTCCGGACAATGGGAATGACCAGCCCATGTCATGGCTTTGCTGATCCTCCTCTGGCAGGCAGTGCCTGGCAAGGCAACACGCTGCCCGCTGTGTGTCCAGGCTGGGAGACCTTTCTGAGACTGGCAGAATGTGTCTGGGCCGTGCGGCGCTGGGCGCTCCCCCATAGCCAGACAGGGTGTGTGTGGGGTCTGCCCAGCATTGCTGGCTTGGGGAAATGCAGGGGGCCCAAACCCACACATTCCCCACAGGGCATGCTCAGATTCAGCCCTGCTAGAGAGGGAGAGCCCAGCTGCCAATTCAGCTCTGGATTGAAATCCTCATGCAGAGGCTCCTGGAGATCGGAGGCCCAGCCCTATGGTTCCGATCCAGCTCCTCTGTGTCTGGAGTCCAAGTGGGAGGTTTCTGGGGCATTCGGCTGACACCGGCTGAGGAAGGGACCCACCGGAAACCAGCCTCTGGGCCAAACCCATCTCATTCCTCAGCAGCTTCTATGCCAATGCCAGGCTGACACCACGTGGACACTAATGAAACTAACCCCAGTGGGGTCTGCAATATCTCCTGCCCCAGACACTGGTACAACGGCCACATGAGTCGCCGCCTCAGTGGCCTGCTAGGATGCAGCTGAGGCAAGTGTGTTGCTAATAGACACAGGGAATTTTGCGCCACACAAATCATCTAATAAACAATAATCTAATAACGAGCTCTACTCTCAGTCTCGAGCAGCACTCCGCTGCGGGTCACGGCGCTAGGCAAATCAAATGCATGCCGTGCGCAGAGATCCTCACCAAAGCCTCCCAGCTTCTGCGTAGTACAGGGAGCCAGGGAGGTGACAGGCGGATCTCTGACTGTCTCCCGACTAAGCAAAGCTAATGGCCTCGTGGCTGGCCAGCCTAGGCAGGGAAGCCCAGAAAGCTGGCGGGACGTTTTGGAAGAAGGGTTTTTCATTGGGACATGCTGCTTCAGCCAAACCAAAACTGCTTGCGGGAAAAGGCTGATTTTCACAAAATTCTTGTCTTGAAAAAATGTTGGGAAAAAGGTTTGGAGATTGTCAGAGGCCCATTTGGAGCCTGTCAGACTGAAGAGTTTTGGGAGTTTGCCCTTTAGAAACTCAAGCTAATGCCAGTAACAAGAATTAAGAATAAAAACGTTTCAAGTCACCCCCATGCGCTTTGTTCCCAGAGAGTCGCTACACACAACTTTCATCCCAATTTAGGAAGGGAAATTTTTCAAATTCTCAAAAACTTTCTCAGGGCAGGAGAAGCACTTCCTGGCCAGCCCTCGCTGCTGTGTGGGGTTGGGAATCCACCCCTGTTCCCAGCTCGGCCAGTAGCTCTCAGCATCCCCTCTTTGTGCCGTGGAAGAACGCTACTAACCCACCTTCCCAGGTTGCAGGGCGGTACGGGAATGCCCGCAGAGCTCCCAGCACCCCACAGCTACTGGGGTGGAGCTGTCCAGACCCTCACAATCCAGCTTTGCAGGCCTGTGCAGGAGAGGGGGCTCAGCTGCTTGCTGGCCAACCCCCAGGGCTGGGTTTGGACATGGCTGAGGCCAAGGGGGGCTGGATGAGACTGGGCCGGACCCCTAGGACAGGGTGCAATGGGACACGTGAGCGGCTGCGTGCAGAAGGGGAAACCGAGGCAGCAGCAAGGTCCGGTCCAGGGCAGTATCCCGGCCCAGCTGGACAGTGAGGCGGGCTCCACACACCCGTCCTGCTCAGCCTGCTGCACCCCCAGCCCCGGACCCCCCGAGGCCCACAGACCTCCTCTCCCGCCCAGCACGGAGGGAAATGCGGGCCTTGGCGGGGGCCACTATGGAGCCGGGGAGGGGAGGGGCCGGTCTCGGCGCCAGGCAAGGTGCCTGCAGGGGCTGGGTGATCAAGCCCGTGCCTGGACGGAAGGACTCCGGCCCCTGGACAGCCGGCGGTGGGACACGGCCCCTCTCAGCGCAGCCAGCCGGGGCCCCAGCAGGCCGAGTGCGGAGGCGCTGGGGGAGGTCACAGGTCCCCGGTGCTGATCCCGCGGAGCTGCGGGGTATCCCGGGGCGAGTGCACGAGCAGAGCCCGCGGCACCACCCGCCTGGCCGGGCACCGGCGCGGGGCTGAGCTCCCATCTTCCTGCCGTTCCGGGGAGCGGCTGAGCCGGCTGGGGGGGCTGCCTGGCCGCGGCCGCCCAGATGGGGAAAAGCGGCTGTGCAGAATCCGCGGCGCGCAGCTGGGCGGATCATCCCGAGCTTTTCAGCCGCTCCCCGCTGCGGATTCAGGGGCCGGGCCGCTCCAGAGCATTTGCAGCCGGAGCAGGAATCGGGACTGACGGGGCATTGCCGTGGAGCGGGAGCTGCAGCGATTCCCGGCCCGCAGGTGCAGCGCCGGCCGCTCTGCCCGGAGAAGACGGGGCGGGGTTTGCTCGGCAGCCTCTTCCCCAGGGAGCCGCTCTCTTCCCAGCTCCGGCACAAAGACACTCGTCCGCTGGCCAGCGCCTCGCCCGGCCGGGGCCCACGGAGATCAGGTGAGGATGCTCCTATCTTGGTTTTCTCCGGGGTCTGGGTGAACCGGTCCCTCGGTCCCAGCCTCTGCCGGGGCTCGGGCTGTCCCAGCTTCTCGGCACAGCCGGCGCAGGGCACCGGGACACCCTTTCTGCGGGGCGCCCTCGCAGAGGGGCCCGTGGTTCCTCCCCAGAAATGGCCAGCTCCCGTCCGGCTTGGGGCCAGTCCTCGCCGAGCCTGGCTGGGGACCTGCGGCTTTCGGGTGCTCAGGGCCCCTCGGCCCAAGCGGACCGAGCCGGGTGAATTGTCCCTGCCCGGCCCGGCGGGGGCCCCCGCGAACAATGGCGCAGCACCGGGCGGAGGCGCGACTCCATTTTCAGCGCCGGGGCGAAGCTGAAGGCAGACGCTGCTCGTCGGCTTTTCTTTCCAGAAGCACCATTTCGATCCACCTCCAGAGCAGGTCCCTGGAGCCCTGCAATTTCCAGCGCTCCCAGAAGGGCACCGCAAAGATGCTGCCTTTAAACCGCCCTTGTCTCTCCAATGTGGGGTCGGGGTATGGCGGGGGCCGGGCTCGGAGAGACCGAGAAAACCCAGCTCCCGGGGCTTTGGTGCAGCCATTTCTGTCTGCAAAGAGTTCATCTGCCGGGGCCGCCACCCAGCTCCGGGGTGCGGCTTTGGCAGACACTGCAGCTCTGCCGGGTTTGCACAGGAAAAGTCTCGGCGCAGCAAGCCCAGAAATAACAGGCCCCTGACCTGCCTCTCACACATCCTGGAGCTGCTCCCGAAAACTCAGCTAGGCCAGAGCCGCTCCTGAAGTGCAGCAGCACAGGCCTGAGTTGAGATTTCCTGCTCTGTGGGGGGCCACAAAGTCCTGCCTGTGGCAGTGAGGAGCAATGCCCAGAGCAATGCGGTCAGCCCTGGAGAAAGCCAGCCTCTCACCCTGGCTCAGCTCAGCTCTCGTGTGACACGAGTCCTCGTGTAGGCTGGACACACTCTTCTTATTTCGTGCAACCTGCTCCTGCCTCGTGCAAAGCTGGTGTCCAGTCCTGGCTCCCTTCTCACCACAATTTTGCTTATCCCTTGCTTAACCCAAACAATAGGGCTCCCGGCCTCAGCTGCTACACTAGCTGATGCTCGCTGTACCCCTGTGTACGCAAGACAAGAGGCGGCCTAAGGCTGCGGCCAGAAATCACGGTTCAATGGCACACAAAAGGGACATTTATGTAGCTGCTCCCAGTCTGCTCTCATTCACTCCCACCTCAGGGGCACACTCCATTTATGGCCCCGCCCAAGAAAGGAAAAGGGTGAAAGCCATCAGCTCCCAGGCAACGGAGCATTTCCGGCCTTTACAGCAGCCACCCTCCATTTCGTACTGTCTGGTCTACGGGAGCAGGCACCCTTCCTCTGGACACCCAAAGAAGTCCCCAGGTCCCCGGCCTATCATTGCATGGTGCTACCAGTTTCCCTCTGGGCGGAGAACAGGGAGATGTGATACCAATAAAGAGCTGTCCGCAGGAACCCCGCAGAGACTAGAGTGCCCATTTCCAGAGGGCTTTAGCTCAGGGCTATGGTGGCAATGTTCATTTTGGTTTGAACACAAACCCTTAGTAACATCTGACTCTCATGGCTGCTGCCAGATGACTGGATTTCAGCTAAATACAAAGCTCTCACTCAGAGGCACACTGGTGTAAATGCAGAGTAACTCCACCGAAGGTGAAGCCTCTGGTGTAAGTGAGATCAGAATTTGACCCAACCTCTCTGTTGCTGTTGATTTATAAAGATTCCAGGTAGTGAACGAGGCCAGCGGCTGGGTTTGGATCTAGCCCTTTGAAACGGGTTGGTGTTTGGTACGGACTTTCTACCCTCCCTCCCGGTCACTTAGACACATACCCCTGGAAAGCTGGGTGTGTGCACTGAAATGAACCTGAGCAAGGGCTCCCTTTGGGCACAGCTGGTGGGAAGAAGTTGCAGAGGGCAGGACTCGATTTCCTTAGCTAGATCTGCCCTCATCGACTAACAGAGCTCCCCTCCATCTCTGAAAGGGAGCTCAGTGCTGGTGCCAGAGGAGGATTTCTGTGGCTTTGTCTCCTGTTGACCCAGAGAGGAAACAGCTCCTATTTCAGCATCTCTTCAGACACAGCCTAACAAAATATGCTTCAGTGGTTCCTGCCTTTCGGTCCCACCGGTCCCCACGTCCACAGCACACCCAGAGGGACACACGCTGTGCAAAGGCACGTACAGGTTAGAAGTGGTCAAAACATCTGATTGCATCTAAAAGAGTGGTTTTGCAAAAATCAAATGCTGATGAAGAATTTAATTGAAAATGGGAAAGTCAGACAATGTGGACCAACTTTAAAAACGTAGCCAGCCCTGAAAACAGCACATGTGCCCTGCTGGTGGGGGAGCAGCGAGTTCCAGGGAAGTCTAGGCAGCGGATGGCAGCAGCAAATGGAAGTACGCAGGCTAGCTCAGCATGGTTCCCGGTGCACTCTCCCCTTTTGTGGCAGACTCAGATTTTGTACAGATTCCACACCCTAGTGTAAGCCTTGCACAGGAGGACTGGGTCCCTCTTCCACAATAGGGGTGTGGGCTTTTCTTGTGGTCTGTGGTGCTATGAATGACCGTGGCACATGCCATGCGGCTACCGGGGGAAGGCAGGGCCATGAGCATGAGATCTGGATCACGTCACAAGGGGATGGGGGACCAGGCCCAGCTCTCCGACCGGGTGTCTGGGAATCGGCTCCTTCTGCTAAGCAATGTCGGCAAAGCGACTCCTGGTGCACGTTGGGGGCCATTCTTTACTTGTCCTGAACTAAGCCGTGCTGCCTTTCCCTCTCTCCCCTGCAGGCCTCTTCTTGCCTCTGGTGCAGCTGAATGGCAGAGGGTGCGCGGTCTTGTAGCGCTCCAAGCGGGCCAGGGCGAGGAGCTGCGGCCCCCAATTAGCACGGGCTGTGCCTTCATCTTCTCTCTCCTTGAGAATTTAAGGCTGGTCCCTTCCTAAGCCATTAATGGAGGCCTTGTCCCGCGAGTGGCCCAGTTCTGACACCGCACACGCCCCTGGCAGAATCCCTGAAGTGCTGCCGTTTTTAATGAAGAGGATTCGATCAGAGGAGCCAGCGAGCAGCGACTCAGGGGAGCCGGGGCGGGTTGGTTCTGCACCCCATTGCCCCAGAGGGGCCCGAGCAAAGGGGCGCCGTGGAGCAGGCTTGCCTGGAGCCAGGAGCAGCTTCTTTCCTAGCCCAGTGTCTCTGCTGTCTTGGCTTCTCCTCGCTTAGGCGGGGCTGGGCCCCAGGGTCTCAGTTCCTGGGTCTCTGTAGCCCCCCCGGGACAAAAGCAGTCAGGGGAATGCTGCCACAGAATGGAAAGCACTCATCTGTAAGGGGGGGCCAATAGCCCCCGGGCCAGAGACGCATGCCAAGGGCCAGGGAGTCTGTCCAAGTCGCCTCTGAGCCCCACGTTCCCAGAGGGAGGTGGAGAGTCGCAGAGGGGACTCTGCAGCAGGGCTTCCCTTTGGTGCCTGCTGGCCACCCTGGGCCCTGGAGACGGGATGCATGCAGAAGGTGCTGCACGTTGTTCTCTGTTGCTGCGCTGGTTGCTTTCTTTTGCAGCGGCTAATGGCTGACCTGAGGTCTCTTCACACACAGTCCCCTGCGCGGCCTCCACGCCGGAGCAGCAAGACACGACGCGAGTTGTTTTACCGCGTTCTCGTAGCCGATGGGGCCAGGTAGGATGCAGGGTGAGCCACGCCCAGTGGCACGAGTGTGTGGCTGGCATGTGGGGCGACCACGCTCCCCAAGGGCAGTGTGAGGTCCAGGCACCGCTCTCATCCCAGCCTGACTAAGGGAGGGGCGTTCCCATGGCGCTGAGTGACGCCGGGAGCTGGCCAGCCCTTCCCACGCAGACAGTGCCGGAGCCGAAGAGCTGCACGGTGCTGGGGCGGATTCTGAAGGACCCAACCCTTTGCCAGCTCTGCTTGCGCTGTTCGTTTAGAGGCCTAAGAGGAGAGCTCACCCCGTCCTTACTGGCAGGGTGGGGCTGCCCTTCCCAAATGCAGCACAATGCCCGCTGGCCAGGCAGATCATCCGCTAGTCTGTCCACGGCAGTCACTCGCCCTTGGCCAGCCCTTCCCTAGACCAGGCAACCAGCTCTGAGAAGGACTCGAAGCCTGGACAGGTCTGAGCTCCGGGCTGGAGCACAGCAGCCTCTGAACTCTAATCCTGTCTCCCAAGCTCGCTCCCCTCTGCAGCCTCGGCCGACGGCTCTGTGATCGGATTCTGCAGCTCCCCGGGACTCCCCGGAGATGGGACCGTGGCTCTGCCCGGGGGGTGCGGAGGGGTCACTAGTTAAGCCAGTGATCCTCTGCAGAGCGTGCTGTGATGGACGGAGGTCCAGGTGGGGTCTAACGCTTCCTTTCCCTCCTTTGCAGAGCTGTCATCTGCCTGGGGGATGCGCTGACCTGCGCCCCCCTGGGACTCCTGAGCCAGGCCCGGTGAGCTGACGGCAGCACCGTGGAGGCGCCCTGGCGAGGAAAGGGCAGCAGTGAGTCATAGTACCTCAGCCTGGCACCATGGGAAGCTGGTTTCTGTCCTTTGCCATCAATCCCCAGGAGCCAGTCTGGCCTCCAGAGCGAGTCGCGCGGACTGGGCTGTATAAGCGTAGCCGCGAGGCTGTCTGTGGGAGCTGTGGGAGCGCTAGAGCAGCACTTAATGGCAACCCCTGGAAGCACTGTCTCTAGCAAATCCCGGGGCAGCCTGTGCGTGTGGATTGTGGCCAGACCGGCGTGGTTCACAGCGGTAGACAGACGGCAGTGGGCGAGGGCTGGGAGACAGACCGTGGCTAAAATCAGCCCTTGGTCGGCCAGGGTCACTGCCTCAGCCCCCTGGAGTCAGTTCACTTGGGAAGAGCTAACAGCTGGGAAAGGTTCTAGATACAAATGGGGGGAGGCCAAAGCAGATCACGTTTGTCCGAAACCTCCCCGTGGGGCAAGCTTTGCCGTGCCCATCAGCAGATTGTCCTCGGGCCTGAAAGGCCGAGTGGTCACGGGGGTTAGCGCTGGTGTGGTGCTAACGGAAGGCTGATCTGTAGGACTGGCTTGCTGAGGGTGCTCTCCAGAGCCCTGGGCGATGGACAGGCACGCTGCAGCCCTGGATGTGATCAGGCCATGCTGGGAGCTCTGGAAACGGTGAAGGTGGGAGGAGCTTGAGGACCTTGTTCGCTGCACTGGCCTGGCCTCACTGGCTGAGGAGGTGTCTCTGCTTCGGTGCGAAAGGCGCCACACTGGGCGCTGGGTGGGCAGCCAGTGTTTTATCTGTGCTGGGGCTTGGCAGGGCTGAGCCGGCACCTCTGGCTGGCAGCTCGCAGCCCCAGCCCCAGTTCCTTACAAATCAAGCTCTGGGGCCAGTTCCATAGCTAGAGGGCCTGATCTGTGTTGCACTGGGGACAGACAAGCCTCTGCCGCTGGTGTGACGGGACCGTCTTCCCCCAGAATGAGGGGAGGGGAACTTTCCTTGGAGGGGCTCAGAGAGGCCGTGCTCCATGCTCTTCCTGGCTGTCTGCGTTGTCTCTGCAGGCGAGTTCTGGTGCTTGTCTCTGCTGCGCCTGTTCTGTGCAGCTGGTGTCAAACTGTAACACGGGGAGAGCACCGCAGGGAGATTGCTTTGTCCGGTGTCTGTCTGCTGGTATGTGTGCTTAGAAACCCCTCAGCCTCCAAGAGCCACGTGGAGCGCTGGGCGGAGGATCCCACCTCCCAGATCTCGCAGGAGCCGCATTATTCCACCACCCTGCTAAGTGAACGCTGCCTTTGCCCCAGCAAACGTGGTGACTCCCACACTTTCCTGCCACTGCATAGCGGGTGGGAAGGGACGGGAATGTGCCCGGGGAGGTCAGGGAGCAGGTTCTGCACAGGGCCTTGCATGTGGGATTCTTTTAACAACCTTAGTTGTTCCTGGTCAGTGAGCCAGCACGTAGGGGCTGCCCCGCCGTGCACCAGGCGCTTGCCCTGGGCTAGTCCAGGTGTAGCTAGTGTGTGCCGCCACAGCGTCCGGAGAGCGGGAGGGGAAGGAATCTCCGGGCTGCACGCTCCTACTGGCGAGAGAGGAACAGTGGGAGCCAGGATGGGTGGTCCAAGGCTGCCGGGGGGGGACGGACAGAGTGCCCAGTTTTGATATTTCATGGTTCCCTTTCCTCCTTGCTTCCCACCCCTGAGATATCCCTGAGAGCATGGGGCAGTCAGAGCCTCGTGCCTCGCTTGCTTCACAGCGCAGTTTGCCTCTCTGCTCGTTCTCTGTGCTGCTGTGAAGCGCCCCTCGGAGTGTGGAGAGAGCCCTCGGACCACTGGGTCCATGGCCAGGCTGCGAGGGGAGTAGGAAGGCAGATCTTCACTTTTCTTTGGCACCCATTCATTTCTCTTCTTGGCCCCTGCTCGCAGGACAGCAGCTGCTCAGCAGATGACAGAGAGACGTTGCTTTGTCTCTCCAAGATCCCAGCTGTCATTGACAGTGCAAATTTCACAATGGTCCCCTAACCTGATACCCATTTCCTGTCTCTGCTTCTTCCTGCACACACCTGACCCGTGGCGCAGGCACCTTTGGGTTTCAGGGGGTGGCCAGCTCCTTGGCTCAGTCGCTGCGGCTACCTCTGAGTCTAGACAGCCCGAGATACAGCTCCAGCGCCCTGGCCACACAACTGCCTGGAGACTGCTGGGCGAGCCCCGCAAAGCCGGGCTAGAGGCTCACTGCTGCAAGTGGGGTAGACGTGCCCAGACGGCCTGACTCTCCCCTGCTAATGGTGTGAGTGACTGTTCCCTGAGATGCACCGTGTGTGTGGCAGCAGGAGGGGCTGAGCGCTAGGGGCTACGCCTGCAAAGTGCTTTGTTCTCCAGTTCGGTTATTTAGTGTTCCACAGGCCAGTTCCATCACCAAAATAATGATCCAGCATCATTCCAAATCTTAGCCCAATAGACACTGCTGCGTCCAAAAGGTGTCTCCTCCCCGCAGATCCACTGGCTTGTGACATGGCCGTGAGGGACGTGCAGCCCCCACCAGCAAGTGGGACATAAGAAAGGCCACACTGGGTTAGGCCAATGGTCCATCTAGCCAGCCAGCGTCCTCTCTTCTGACAGTGGCCAAAGCCAGGTGCTTCAGAGGGAAGGAACAGAACAGGTATCATCAAGCGATCCATCTTGTCAGCCTTTTCCAGCCTCTGGCAAACAGCATTCCCTGCCTATCCAGGTTAATAGCCACAGATGGACCTATCCTTCATCAACTTATTTAGTTCTTTTTTGAACCCTCTTATAATTTTGGCCTTCATAACATCCCCTGGCAAGGAGTGCCATAGATT
This sequence comes from Pelusios castaneus, assembly GCA_007922175.1. Classification (NCBI taxonomy): domain Eukaryota; kingdom Metazoa; phylum Chordata; order Testudines; family Pelomedusidae; genus Pelusios; species Pelusios castaneus. The sequence goes on from ML685954.1 coordinate 7,493,351, forward strand.
GGCTGTACACTGTGTGAAGAAATAGTTCCTTTTGTTTGTTTTGAGCCTGATGTCTATTAATTTCATTTGGAGGCCTCTCATTTTGTGTTATGAGAAGGAGTAAATAACACTTCCTTATTTAATTTCTCCACACCAGCCATGATGTTATAGATCTATCATGTCTTCCTTAGCCATCTCCTTTCCAAGCTGAAAAGCCCCTGTCTCATTGTTCTCTCCTCATATAGAAACTGTTCCATACCCCATATCATTTCAGTTGTTCTTTTCTGTACCTTTTCCAATTCCCACATATCCTTTTCGAGATGGGGCGAGCAAATCTGCATGTAGGATTCAAGACATGGGCGAATGGTGGGTTTAGGAAGAGGCAATAGGGTATTTTTTGTCCTATTATCTCTCCCTTTCCCAATGATTCCCAGTGCCCTGGTAGCTTTTTGCCTGCTGCTGCACACTGAGTGGATGTTTTCAGAGAACTAGCCGCACTGACTCCAAGATCTCTTTCTAACTAAGAACTAACCGTGACCCATTGTGCATGTCTAGTGCTGTGCTGAATGATTAACATACTAACCCACGAGGATGTCCCTGCTCTGACTGAGACCCTGCCCCCCAGCCAGGCCAACTAATGATGCTGCGATGTCACTTGCGAATGAACTAATCTACTACCTCGCTCTAACGCATGCTCTACTAACCCGATTTCTTCCACCTCCTACTAACTGGGGACAGCACACATTGCCTTTAAAGGGGAACGGAAAAGCTGGGGTAAGTACGTCTGCAAAGAAATCATTCAAGCTTCTGCACCAGGAACAGCATCTGTGTGCAGCGTCAAACATTACCACGCAGTGAGGGAAGGTGTAAAGAGTTGCTCCTCCGTGCACCTGGCAGGGCCTGAGTGCAGGATTCTGTCTTTCGCCAGCGACAAGTGGGAGGCCTCCAGAGACACCAGGAAGCAGAGGTTGCCCTCTCTGCTCTGTTGTAGGCGCAGAGGAAAGACAGACTCTGCTTCGCCAGCCTTGGCAGGTACTAGAGGAAGAGCTGAGTTTTCGGGGGTGTTTCTGTGGGCAATGCTGAAGCTGGCATGTGGCTTCTGTGGCTGACTAGGGATCTTAGGGCGGTTCTATTTGGCAAAAGCTTTTCAGTTCCTTTTAAAGTCACTAGATCTCTCCACTCGCCTGTTACTAACACATTTCCTAGCTGAATTAAACACACTAACCTTTGCTGCTTTTCTTGCCATTTCTCTTTCCCAGCGGGGATGTTCTGGACCTTAACTAAGATGCGCTCTTTTCTCTGGTTGTGACATGTGGCTCTTACTAACTGCCTGGACTAATCTCTTCTTAGTGGTTCTATATGTTACTAACATGCACTCCTTAGCTGTCTCCCGCTATTCACCATGACAAATGAATGAACCGCCTCTTCCCCGCCCATGGGACAAACTCCTCTTAATGCATCCCTCCTCTATCATTCTGCTAGCCTGATTCTCTCTTAGCAACTATTAACTGCAACGAGGAAGGAAGATGCACAGGAGTTTGGAAAATTAGGCCACCTGTCTTCAGTTTTTAAAGTAACTTCGCGAGGCTAAGAGAAAACAATTTATAAATAGGCTTTTTGCTGGTGCTCGGAGTGGAAGGTTTCACATACTGTTAGTTACTTGGCAAGTCGTATTTGCCGGGAGGCCCGGCAAAGCTATTTTACAGAGAGACCTGGTTAAAAAGCAATTAAGAAACTGCCACCCTCACCTGAACCCTGAACTCCTGAGCAGCTTGGAATACTAATTCATCTGTCATTGGGAATGGCCTTCACATCAGCCCTGGTGCATCTCCTTCTCCTGAGCTTTGAGACGGACACAGGGCATTCTCCAATTGTGCTGGCCCAGGGCTCAGTTTCCTTGTGTCTCCACAGTGTCCTCTTGGCCTTGATGCATGCGGAAAGCAATTGCCAACAGTGAGCGCCTAACTGTCAGACGCCGAGGGGCTGAATCTAACTGTTTGATTGGTCCTTGTAGTATTTATTCCTGGGGGGTGAGAGGCCGGCAGAGGAACAGGACATGTGGTCTAGAGGGAAATCTGCCATGGAGACATTTAACAGCTTTTATCACCAACCTAGTCCCAAGGTCCCTGTTCAGCTGTCACTCAGCCTGTAATTAGGCTGAATTCAATGGGAATTTGCCAGAGTAAAGGCAGCCCAAACACCCCTGTGCCTTTGGCATGCAAACCAGGAACACCTACAGCAGCTGTACGTGGCGGTTTGCAATAACTGCAGGGATATTGACAGAACTAACCTAAGCCTGCATGGATGAGAGGAACTGGTGGCTGTTTGTTCAGTGCCAACAGATGGGAATTGACACCCTGGCCCACTCCAAATGCTGTGCAGGAAATCTGCAGCAGAGGGTGTCTGGGCAGGGGCCCATTCGTGGCAGTGGGACCTTCCCGCACTGCTGCAGGGGAAGAAGGTGCCCAGTCGACAGAAGGTGGCTGTGAGGAGGATGGGGAGATGTGGGTAGCAGGAGGCTCAGAGCAGGCAGTCAGGGCAGACATCCCTGGTGCTGTAACACGAGTGTCTGGCTGGAAGCGCTGAGCGAGGTGCTGATGACCCCAGGGCTGTATGGGGAGCTCCAGAGAAGGGGCCCAGGTGGCAGTGAGGGAGTGGAACCAGTGGGCAGAGAACTCAGGAGGAGCTGGCTGGAGACAGAGAAAGGCGGCGTGAGAAGAGGTGTGTGGGGGGGAAGACGGGACGCAGGCAGATAGGAGAATGGTGCCAGTCTGTAGGCAGAGTGGGCTCAGCCCAGCATATTATGGGAACGTGGCTGTCCCTATTCACTCTGCTGGTGCCTGGTCTCTGCATGTCAGCCCAGCTGAGGCTGCACACCAAGTTGTCTCCTCCCCCAACCCCCCAGGAGCAGAGTGGCTGGGACACTTCAGCCAGCGTCTGCCCAGACAGACAGACGGACGGGTGCATTCTGCAGCCAAGCGCAGTCACTGGGGCTCCGAGTGCAGGTGCCAAGAGCAGATCAGTCCCAGGGATTTGGCCTGTAACTGAATGGAACCTCTTTTTCTCTCCCCCCCCTCCCCATGCCCACTAACCCGGGACGAGCCATTGTGGTGCTAACACCCTTTTCACTGGCTGGCTCGCTGCGCTGTCTGACTGCTAACAGCTCTTCTGCTTTGCGTTAAGACCTGTCGCTGGAGAAGGACCCCCAGTCTGACCCAGACTTCGTGCAAGTTCATGCCTGGCTCTAACCCTGTGTGTTTCTGTACTAACTCTGCAACCTGTTTCTTTCAGTCTGACAGTAATACCTTCCTGGGGGCCTGGCTGGGGCTCTGCCACTAACCTGCTGCCTCCCCTTGACCGTCACGTCAGTGCCCGCTGCTGGTTATTTTCATCTAACCCACTAACTGCTCAGGCCGCCGTCTCGGACAGCTCCCTGCTGTATTAACCTGCTAAAAACTCTCTTGGGGCTGGGCTCAGAGGGATTTGGGGGGCCGATGTTCCATGTGCTTCCTCGGAGAATGGCTGTGATGCACCCCCAGATGGAGGGGAGCAGGTCTGACAGCACAAGCGTGGCTCACCCTGTCGGGGTGCTGCAGTGGGCATAATATTTAGCTGCCTTGGCTCAGCGCAAACAGCGATGCAGGTTTGCCCAACGGATCAGAGAAGGGAGGGGTAGAAAGCAGGTGATGGGAAGGGACCAGGACCAGCTGGGGAAGTAAGGCAGGTGGGTCAGCTGGATACGGCTGGGCTGGCTGAGTTTGTTGGGAAGTGGAGGTAGCTAGATTGGGGTGATCTGGCTCCAGGCCTGGCAGAAAAAGCTAACCCTATTTTGGAGGTGAGCGAGAATCCGCCCATGATAACGCAGCAACTGGGGGAACAGCACTTCAGCCTTCGTGTTGTTCGAGGCGGGCCCGTGCCCCAGCCTGGGAGCTGGGCCGTTTCATGGTGTCTTTCCCAGCCTGCAGCAGCCTGAGCCTCACCCACTGCTCCTGACCTGACTGAGCGCCAGACACCAGCTGCTAAGCGGCTGGATTTGCTCATTCCCGGGGAGGTGTGAATGTGAGCCCAAAGGGCCAGACTTGTATCTGGGTCAGCCTTGGTGGGACTCGGCATTTGGAAACTGCCCTGCCTTTCTCTGGGTCTCCTCATCTGGTGTGTTGGGTTGTGTGGGCTGCAGCCCTGGGGCTTTCCAGGGCAGGGCCGGTGGGAAGGCTGCAGTCCCCACAGAAGGAAGGCACTTGCTATTCTCCGCAGCATGCGTGTGTCAGCAGAACTGGCTCCTGAGCCATCCCAGGGCAGTGAAGAAGGGCAGGGACAGCGCAGCTTTGCTCTCCTGGTGCTGTTTCTGGGCTCGTCCTCACTGCAGACTGTCCCTGCTTGGTGCCCGAGGTACCTTTGGCTTTGTGTGGCTTCCCATCTCTTTTGCTTGGCAGGGACAGAGATTTGGCTCCCTGCCTGTGCCACAACGACAAGGGTCGGGGATGGCCCGGGAACACCGGGGTCACTCATTCCAGCCCCGGCTCCCACTTCTGTGCTGGGCTGCCTCTCGGCCCCTGGCAGCCAGAGATCCCTGCTCGCAGGTCACAAGGCTGGGATCCCTCACGTTCCTCCAGGGGCCACGGGCTCTCTGCCTGGCGGGCCTGGCGTGGATTCCAGGGAGATGGGAGAGCTGTGTGGTAAACTCTCCCTGCTTGTTTTTCAGTGGCCAAACAATAGTGCACTAAGCCCGTGCTGTGGGAGACTCTCAGACCATGCCAGCAGGTTGTTTCTCCATGCCCTGGGCGTGTGAGTTTTGATGGCTCCGTTTCTGTGTGTGTGCGAGTGTGCACATGTGTGGGGCTCTCTGATGACTCCACCCATTCATGTGTGTGTGCGTGTGCACGTGCATAACAGCTCTGTGTGTGTTGATCCCAAGCCAACAGTTACAGTTGCTCTCGTGTCTGGTAGCACCGGCCCTGTGCTGGGGGCAGCTGGGTTTGCCGTACCTTCCGCCGGCACACAGCTGCATCCTCCCCTGGCTGCTCAGAGCGCCCCGTCAGAGCGGGCAGCTGCCCTCTTTTGCCAGCTATGGCTGGTGCCCATCTGGCCTTGCTTTGCTGGTGAGTTGTTGCAGGCTTGGCTGGGCTCATTCCCCAACTGCTCGAGGAGAACAGGCGGGTTGCAGTGGGCGCAAAGGGGGATAAAAATGCTACCAGCTCCTGGGGAAGTCTGGCATTAATGAGTGAGGCCCCTGAGCACCCCTCTGCTAACCCTTTACTCCCAGAGATCAGTGGCCCCAGGCCAGAGGAGGCGGCAGAGGCTGGCTTTCAAGGGCTGTAAGTTTATTGCTCAGTCCCCCCCGGCCTCCTCCCCCACAGGGCTGTAAGGGCCATTCAGCACCCAATTAGATCTGAAATCCTTTAGTTCCATCAGCCCCCACCCGGCAGTGACAGTTCTCCCAGGAGGATGTCTTCAGAGACCCCAAAAGTCGCCTGCCCCGTCTGCTAGCTGAACCCCCAGGTGTCTGCACCCCTGGCTCCCAGCCGCGCCAAGCGCCTGCAGATCTGGCTGACTCCCCACCGTATCAAGTGCGTCGGCCCCCACTGCGACGTGCAATGCCGCCCCCAGCCTACGCTTGGGAAGGGTAAAACCCTGGACTGCCAGACTTCCGCATTATGCTCAGGCGGTCGTGGCCTGTGATCTTTGTGCAGAAGGCCTCGGGCTCCGTCACCGCAGACAGCCTACGCTGGGATGTTCCACACAGCCAGAACTCCCCATCTGGCCGCGCAGAGAGGAACGCTGGGGCATGTGGCTCTGTGGTCTGGTTTAGCCCGCTGGATTGTCCGGGGGCACCTTCAGAACGGACCAGGCCACCCGAGAGAGGCACTTGCTTGTGTTCTTGTCCGCTAATCGCAGCACAACCCACAACCCCCGGATCTTCCAGCCATTCCCTGGCCCTGGTGTCTCGGGGCAGACGCGTGTGCAGGGAGCACTAGCAAGGTGTGTGCTGGACAAGTGGAGACCAAGTCCTGGCCTGTCCCTCTCCCCGCTCTCTTTGAGTCGGGCTGACTGGCAGGCAGGTGCCGTGCTGGGACCAGCATGGAGGGAGCGTGAGGCCCAGAGCCAGGGGGGACCTGAGCTAAGTAAAAACCCAGAGCAAAGAGAATCCTGGTGCTGGCTAGCGGAGCCAGGAGGATCCTCTGGATCTATACTCGCCACAGAGGGTTCCTGGTGGGCCCACGTCCCGTGTCCGGCATGGAGCTGACAGCAGGAGCTGACAGCGTTCGCAGGAACCGCTCAGATACGATTGTTCTTAGTGGTCAGAGCCGAGTTGAAAAGAGCTGGGCCACACGAGGTCTAAGAGCAGCCGTGATGCCGTGCGAGTTATGGGGAAATGAGACGTAGCTCTGTCTGGCTGAAGAAATGCTCAGTCCCTGGCACGTGCCCACAGAGCTAAGAAAACAGGCTAGACTTGGCTTCTGGGCAAAAAGCGGGAGAAAAGAGCTGGGAGGAAAACACACCCACCCCATGGTCCCACTGACCCGGTTTTCTCCAGCTAACAGGAAAGTCTTTGCCAGGCTGGCTGTGCGGGAAGCAGTGCAGAACAACGCCTGGTCCAAACCTCTCTGAGCCTGGCCTGAAGCTCATGACCAGTAACCGTGAGCTTCGAAGAATTTGGTTCCCTGTATCTTCCCTTCTGTGTCTCTGCTGCACTCCTGGGCAGGACCGGCCCTGCAGTGGCTGGAGTTCTTGGATGGCAGGCATCAAGAGATCCCCAGCTCAGGGCTGCAAGGGTGGGATCTGCACAGCACAGGCCAGCCCCCCCAAACACTCGCGCCCTGGGGTATTTTTACAGCCTCGGGCCGTGAAGATTTGCCCCTCCCTCTTCTGCACACTTTAGCTCTATGTAATGCTAATGCTGGGTGCGCGGAGCCCTCAGCACCCTCCAGCCCTTATATTTATAATCAATTAGAGCGTCCCTGGCAGCCCAGCACCAATGGGCATTAGCAGCCTGGCCAATTAGCACAGCCCCCAGCTCTGCCTGCAGCCCTGTCACACAGGTGCAAAGTGGGGCAGAGTGCATCGCTCAGCTGGGACCCGGCTTTGTGCAGCCCTGGAGAAGCAGGAGAGGTGGGCCCAGGAGAGGTGGGCACCTGCATAGTAACCCGGGAGTCACACAGATGCAAAGTGGGGCAGAGCGCATCGCTCAGCTGGGACCCGGCTTTGTGCAGCCCTGGAGAAGCAGGCTCTTGGGCCCCCCTGTGTCAGCACTGCGTAAAAGGGGGGTCAGCCGGCACGCAGCTGATTTGTGAACAGCCTGGGCCGGGTGTGCGCCCGATGGACTGTCCGTGGCCGTCGGCCTGAGCCTGTAATATCTGCCATAAACATGACGACTCTGCAAATGCCTGTGCAGCCCCATGTCTTTTTGTCGGGTTGGTGCAGAGAGGATGTTCTCCCCTCACTCGCTGCCTCTTTCCCTCCCAGTGGGACGAAGCCGAACGAAGGCAGTGGCTGCTGCAGCTGGAGCTCTGTGGCTTGCTGGGGACCCTGGCCTGCCCTGGTCCTGCTATCGGCAAGCAGCTGTAGAGATCATTGTGTGCCCCAGCAAGCTCCTAGGGCTGCTGCAGGGGGAACCAAGAGCAGAGAGAGGGGGTGGCTCGGCATTTCTGGGGGGACCCTCCATGCACCCCTGCTCTGCTCCCCAGGCACTAACATGGGGACCAAGGAAAGAAGCCAGACTTGGGTCTGGCCCTGGGCCAGAGCTCTTGGGTTCGGACACCCTGTACCCCACTGAGGTCAGGGCAGGACTGGGCCAAGAGGGACCAGGACTAGTCGCTGGCACTGGCCCCACGCCGGTGGGAATGGCCAGCGGGCGCAGCCCCAACAGACAGCAGCAGGAGTGGGCGGGTGGGTGAGCTCCGGCTGGCACTGAGCAGGCCCCGCTGTGGCAGGGGTGAGCCCATGACAGCCAAGGGTGCTAGCGAGGGCTGGGGGCTGATTCCAGCTCCAGGGGGCCCCAGCGCGCAGCCCCCCAAAAGAGCAGCAGGCTGCCAAACTGTGGAAGTGGGCGGGACAAGCTATGTCTGTGAAGGGGCACCTCAGCACCCACACCTGGGCAGGCCGTGCCTGAGAACGGGGAGCAACCAGCCGGGCAGGTCGGCCAGGAGCCCCCGGCACACGGCAGGGGACACTGAGGGGGGGGTCATGGCCCCAGCAGGGATCCTGGGCTCTGTCCCGCCAGCACCATTGCACCGTGGGGAAGGGTCTGTGACAGCCAGGGCAAGGCCAGGGATGGGGGATGAGCAGGGTGGGATGGTGGGGACATCTGGGAATGGGGTGCGGGGGGCTCATAGGGAGTGGGGAGAAGAGAGGCAAGACCCAGGAGGTCCCACCGGCCTGTCCTTCAGGGGATAAATTCCCCCAGAGAGTGGCGTGGCAGGAGAGGTGGACACCTGCATAGTAACCCGGGAGGCCCATTTGGGGGGGGGGGGGGCACTCGGTCTGAAGTGGGGCATCATCTGGTTGCAGCCAGCACTGAGGACAGAGAAAATCAATCTGCTTTTGCTGGCCAGACTCTGAATGCTGGCACTTTGTAGCCCTGGGACCCAGGTCCCACCCAGGCCTCAGCCACGCAGCATCAGCCCTGAACCCAGCCCTCGGCCATGTGGTCCCGCCCTGTGTCTGGACCTCGGCCACGTGGTCCCACCCTGCACCTGGGCCTTGGCCACGTGGTCCCGCCCTGCACCTGGGCCTTGGCCACGTGGTCCCGCCCTGAGCCCAGACCTTGGAGCCACTGTGCAGCAGGGACGGGGCTCAGCCTGCTGATGCTGATCACGAAAACAGAGCCGACGGCCAAGTACTCTGTTTCCAGACCCCACCGTCTGGGCTGCCCTGGCTCTGGCTGCGCTAAGGAAACAGCCGAGAGTCTGGCGAACGGGGGGTGCAGGGATAGGAGGGGGATGGGGGAGACTCAGCTGACGGGGTGGGCTCCCAGCTCCAGGTTAGGAAGGAGGGTCCTGGGGCTTCCTGCTCCCTCCAGGCATGTTCCTGCCCCTCTGAGTCCCATTATCGCCCCCTCCCTGGCGTGCACAGGTCAATGCAGGGGTAGTGCCTACCCCACCCCTCCTGCAGGGACAGCCACCCCCACCCCTGCGCTGCTGCCCCTGGTCTGACGATTGCCCCGTCTGCACACACAGGGCTTAGTTACTGACCTTCCCTTTTGCTGCCCCCATTCCAACCCCTCCCTTTCTCCAGCCGGGCCCAGTGCAGCTGGCTCCCCGTCCCGTCCAGGGCTGGTCGCGCCGTCCCCAAGCAGTGAACGAGGCCCGTGTTATTGTGGTCCAGGGCCGCAGCCTTTGTGCTGGGCCTCCCCTGCCATGGGCAGCACAGCCCCAGCAGCCCCCACCCACGGCCAGGGCAAGACAGAGACTCCAGGGCCAGCCACGCGATGCTGCAGCAGGAGGCAAAGGCAGGAGCTGTGGCAGCAGGGAGGGTTCGCAGGCCTGGGCGATGGCTTGTGTCAGTCAGAAACACAGACGTGGCCTCTGAGAAGAGCGAACCTTCAAACGGTGGGGCTGTGCTACAGCCGAGTCGCTGCCCTGGGCCCAGCGACACACACATCCTCGGGCTCGCCCACCACATGGGGTGAATGTCACCCTGTTTGCACAGGAGCCTGCCTGGAGCCCGGCCGTGCTGCGTGGCTTTAATGTGGATTGCACGGGGCCAGCACTGCCAAGCTCCTGTGTCCCGGCTCCCCCCGTCCTGCGTCTGCTGTGGCTGGGCTGGCGGCCAGGTGGCAGCAGGTGGTGCTGTTGCATTAGGAAAGGGCCTGTCCCAGGTGGGCCAGCCTAGGCAGCCTTCTCACCTTGCATGGCCTGCGTGGGTGGCAGGGTTTGGTTTGCTCAGAGCCAAATCCCGGGGCCTGAGGCTGGAGATGAGCCAGTTAGCGCCGTTGGCCTCAGCCTGGCCCCGGGCAGGGCGGACTGACACCAACCCGAGCTGCGGAGCCTTCTGGCAGCCCCGTGTGCCCCACAGGGAAGGTGCTTCTGCGGGAGAGTGTCCCACCCACCCCACTTGGCAGGCGGTCCTGGTCCTGGTCCAGGAGGAGCCACTGCTGGGAGCCTGGAAACGAGGAGGAAGCAGAAGGGAGAGAGGGCCAGGGAAGCACCCTCACGTCGGCAGCATGTGCCTTCCTGGTAATCAGTGCAAATCTCTAGGTCGGCAGCTGGTCTGGAGAAGCCTCACCCCTGGAGGGAAATTGCATCTACTCGTTTAACCCTGTGAACAAGAGAAAGGAAACCTGTGCAAACTGGCCAGCCTGATGTGGTGGTAGGTCACACGCCTCGTACAAATGGCATGAGACTGTGACCTAGAGGGACAGGCCCTGCGGAAAGGAGGCTGCTGAAACCTGCCCTGTCTCCGTGTTGAAGGCAGATGCCTGCCTGGAAAGATCAGGTTCTCACGTGAGCTCTTTATTGTTTTGACGTAGGTTTTCTCTGTAATGCGTTTGTTCTGAATAACTGGCACTTGGCTCTGTGAAGGATGGCTGCTCACCGAAGAGCTACCTGCAGAACGTGGATGGGTTTTATTTCTGACACAGAGCAGGGTGCTCTGAGTGTGACGGAGAAGCCCGGCACTCACAATTCAAGAGATGTGCGGGCATGAAAGAGACAGGGCTGCAACAGAAACACGGCAATGGGTCCAGGGTGCTCGGAGCATGGCTAGAGAGCTGAGTTTGCGCAGGGTTGTGTGTGTGGCTGGTCTGTTGCAAGCAGGGTGGAGGAGGAGAGGGTGTGGCAGGGGTCAGGCAGGACGGAAGGACTACCATGGGTAGGGTTCAAAGCCCCGCTGGAAGGACTCCCCGTTCGAGAGAAACTCCCTGCACACCAGCCGCCACTCATGGCTCTAGAGACCGGCCTCACAGGGCAGGGAAATCAAGGAACCGCCCAGCAGAGGCACTGGAGCGGTTTCTGTTCCAAATGCTGTCTGGGCGGGTCTAGGATATTGGCTGTGGGCAGGGTGGCTGGAGACAGCTGTCTCTGCCGTCTCAATAGAGGATGTTTGACGCTTAGCAGCAGCTGGCAAAGAAGGGCTCCGCAGGATGTCTGGCTTGGACTGTCATGGTCTCAGTGCCTGGGTGATCTAGGTGCTCGTGACTTTCCTTCCCTGCCCGGGAAGAGCAAAGGTGACGTTCCAGGGTACTGGCTGCGTCCTGCTCTACGCAGCCCCCGCTGGTGGACAAGGAGGCTGGGGGAGGAGAAGGTGGATGCTCTGACCTTCTCAGGGAAGAAGGCTGGAAGTTCCTCTTGGTGGGATGCACAGGGGACTGCCAGGTACACTCTGGCTCTCCATCTGCCTAGCGGAAAAGGTGCTGAAGCCCAGCTCACCCTCTGCCGGGCAGGTTGCGGACAGGAAACCTCTGAATGCCGGTGTTTATTTTTACCCAAGTCAGCAGCGTTTTCATGTCACAGCAAGTTCCTCAAAAACATGTTGACAGAAACCGTGTGTAAGCAAGAGAAAAGGCGGCTTATTTGCATCAAATTACAAAGTAATTCTGTGAAATTGATACGTGGCGTTTACAGTGACATCTGTAAACAGCGCGGTTCCCTGTGACAGAGCAAGAGTGGCTGAGGAGGACACTTGATGGAGAGGCCAGGGACAGCTCACGCAGCTCTGCCTGTCCTGCAGGGCCATTTCCTCTGCAAGTGATCTCGGCCATTGGCTGCAGTGGGGATGCAGAATTGCGTCCAGCCCAGAGAGGCAGGAACAAAAAGCCCCTACTGAGCGCGTATGAAAGTACCTGTCCCCAGGTAAAGTCTCTTTCCCACCCTCAGTTCTGCAGCAGCGAGTTTATCCGTTGGTGCAGTTTGTCCATCTCTCTGAGGGGCAGAAGAATTCTCCATAGACCAAACCGCATCTACACAGCCCTGAGTGATCCTGCTAAGTTGGTCTAATATTAAATGCAGGCCGGAGCTTGCTTTGCTTCATAGCCCGTCTGTAACCCTGGTACTGACCTCTCAGGGGCAAACTGAATTAATTGTCTCTGAAGTGCTTTGAGATCCCTGGCCTACATGACGCATGGAAGACCAAGAAGGTGTAGGATTAGACACAGCTGCCTCCCCAGCCCACAGGAACGCACGTTGACATATTTCAACACCAAAAAGGCAGAAATGCCAACGTTAAGGGTCTTGTAACTCTACCTCAAGCACTTAGCGCCCAGGCTCCGTGTCAGTATCAGGCACAGCAGGAACCAGAAATACGATGCACGGGCCACGTGGCCTTTCATTTGCAGGTTTTTTTAAGTAAACAAAAGGCAAAATCCCTGCGAAGCGCCGGAGCAGCACGGAGCTCATGCCGTGGGGTTGCTGACGTTTTTGGAGCTGGGCAGCTACAGAAAAGAGTTGAGCTGCGGTGGTCGATGCCCTGTGAGGCTGAGCACCCAGGCCCTAATCCAGCACAGCACTTAGGCGCATGCTTGACTTTAAGCTCGTGGGTCCTTCGTCAGCGGTGACCGCTCTCCCATCTGTAGGACCAGGTTCCTTCCTGCCCAGTGCATGAGGTCTAGACAGTGCTGGGGGCTTGGGATGACGTCTCTTTTAGTTCCCGCCAGTGCGGTCTCTCTCTCTCTCTCTCTCCTGGATGGATTAGCGAGTTTGTTTACTGCTTAGGGGACATCACACGGTTTACATCATCTACCTCTTTCTAAAACAATCACGAACCAGGGTCAAAGCAGGATAGCTCATGGACCCTAACCAAGAAAACAGACCAGACCAGCTCCTTCCCACCCCTTGTTCTGGTACCCCCACGCCCAACTACCATCCTCCGTCACTGCTGGAACACCTCCACCCACCACCCCCTCCCCAGAAAAGCCGGGGGGAACAGATAAAGTAGGCAGCTGCTATTAGCTACTGGTTGCCCCCACGCACAGCCTCCATCAGACCATGAAGGTGAGATGTTCACCGTCCTGCAGGAAAGCAGGTAGCTCCATCTCCTCCCCAGGAGAGACAGCTCCCACCCACAGCAGACTCCGTGCGGACGCTGTCACCGAAGCAGTGATGGTTTTTAAATACGCTTACCCTGCGTCCCAGAGGGAAGGCTTTAAGCTATGGCATTTAGCATCCTGACTAATATCTTGGGAACTTCGGCCTCCTAGGTGGCTGCTTATCTCCTTGCTAGGTAATAGCTTTATTCAACGGGAGAGCAGCAGAGGCCTGGTGAAATTTCCCTTGTTTTCCAGATGGTTATGACTGTTTCCTATCTTGCAGCAAACAGAGTTGAAAACCATATGTGAAATAATGAATAAAGCAGCAGCTTGTGATAAGAGGTCCCTGGCACATCTTGAAGCAATTAAAATATCAGTTACAAACTTCCATGCACATAAAGCCACCATCCTTTCTTCTACCTTTGTGGGAAAAGACAGTGGCTGTGATTTGGTTGGGAACCAGAATAAATATTTAACTCTAGCCTGAAACAAAGAAGGAGGGGGTGCAGCTGACAGTGGCTTGAATAGTACATGAGTCGTCATTTACTTCCCGCTCTGCACGGTTTCACTTTCTCTCTGCAGCACCATTCTTTTACCCCAGGTCACTTTACCGGACGAAAGCCACTTGATCATTCAGCCTGATAAGCAAAGCTCATTGCCGGGCTGGCTTGCAGATCTGGCTGCTTATTAACATGGTAAAAAGCCCATGGACACAAAAGCCCATTTCCCATCAACCAGCAGAACATTGTTGGCTGCTGGACCGCTCAGGTTTCCAGGGCTGGAGAATCCTGTCTAGGATGGAGTGGGATCCCTAGAACAGGAAGAAGAAAATCACTGTTGATTATTTCAGTACTAACCATGTCTTTGTCTAACGTGCCTTGCTAACAAAGCTGAAGGGACCGTCCCTCCAGGCCTTGCCCTGATACTGCCGCATGCCTGGATCCTGCAGACTCATTGTGCAAGGCGCTGCACGCACAGAGAAAGGGACAGTCCCTGCTTCGGAAAGCTGCAGTCTCAGTAGCAAAGGCAGCTGGGAAGTGAGGCACAGACCTGCCCGAGGGGTCACCGGGTGTCAGTGGCAGAGCTGGGAGCTGAGCCCTAACCACTAGGCTGCTCTCCCCACTCCTGCAGAGGTCGCTATGGAGGCTGCACTGGATGGCCAGGCCTTGCAGAACGGGCGGCGTTTCACTTTCTTGTGAGGACACGGCACTCCCAGCGACACAGAGCTCAGCTTGCCCCAGCGTTAGGCTTCCCATGCCTGACAGAGTCTCCCGCACTCTTGCTGTATGTTCCCTGGGCCAGGGAGCTAGAGTTTGGGGGCCGGGCAGCTTCAGGGCATCCCGTCTCACTGGACTCAAAAGCCACTCACTGGGTAATTGAAAATCCAAACTTTCCTCCCTCTCTCTGGCCAAGCGGCCTTCTGGGCCCCTCTCCACGTGGAGGGCCACTCGTAGCGGGCCCCCACCTGGCTGGCACTTGTGCCTGCTCATCTGCTGGGAACACCAGGGGCAAGGGCTGAGGTGGAGCACCATCTCGATGCCTTGATCTGGCTCCTCACTTGAGGCTCCACGGCCCCCCAGACCCGAAGGCCTGCCATTCTCTCCTGCACTGAGCTGGATGGGTGCTGCCAGCACTCAGCTCTGGGTGTGCACACACGGGCCGTGGTGCAAACATGGCGTGTAAGTGTTTGGTGACAACGAAAGCTCGCGGTGGGGCTCAGCTGCCGGTTGTGCTGGGAGTGGGACCCTTTTCTCTCCCCTGACACTCAGGAGTTCGGCACGGCCAGACTTAATTCCTGCCAGCCGGACCTGACACTGCCCGGATCCTCTGAGCGAAGCAGCCAGGGGTGCGGCGGGAGCTGAGCACCCAGGCTGCCTGAGGGAAGGAGTGTGCTCAGCCCCTTCTCAGCACTGAGACCCCCCGTGCCAGGGGCTGGGCATGAAGGGGAAATCAGGAGCCAAGACAACGCCTGCCAGCCTTTGCATGGTGTGGGAGCCATAAACCTGTCTGCCTGAGCGCCATCTCCTCCGAACCTGGGATCACACCACTGGAGCCTGACGTGAGCAAGTCTCAGCCGGTAATGGGCTCGGCAGCCGGTCCAGCGGCGCACTCATTAATACCCAGCATTGTAAGGCAATCCATAATTAGATGCTAACGGAGTTTTCTGTAAGACTGGGTGAAGGAAGGTCACCCAGGTAGAACAGGAGTCAGCGTATTGTTATTATCAATCAATAACCTATTTATTTTCCAACATTCCTATTAACCTCTTGCAGCCAGCCGCAGTTTCAATTTGAAAAGGCTGCGCAGCCTGCTTTGCTGACTGGACAACTCTGATTGAAAACGTGACGGTGATCCGACCCCCCAGGCAGAATCCAATTAAAATCATTTTCATTTCCAGCTGAATATTTTGTACCATGTTCTACATTCCCGGCTTCAGCATTTCCCACTGTAACGGCTGCCTCATTACCGGAGTGGTGTGCGTCGGGGGTGTCTTGAGAAAATAACAAGAACCAATTAGATACTCAGACAATGGGCGTGTCCCTGGTAGGGGAAGGGGGCGTTCCCATCATGTCCCTTTTAATGCACCATGCGGAGGGCTGGGCAGCAGCAGAACCCCAAACTCAGAGCCTCTGATCCTCTAGCATAGCAGCTGGGCTCAGGAGACGTGGCAGCTGGGCTCAGGAGACGTGGCAGCTGGGCTCAGGAGACGTGGCAGCTGGGCTCAGGAGATGCTGGGACAGAGATGCCAGGAGGATATGGCCTCCTTTGCACACCCATCTCTGTGCTCTGGCCTAAAGGGAAGAGGAGGGGAAAACCAACGGGAAATGCTCATTTCACTCTCTCTAGGCCGTGGGACAGCAGGAATGGGCCTGCACACACCCAGCAGCAGCCTCACCCTCACCGCCCAAATCTGGTGATGGAAGAGACCAGCTGAGTCAGACTTGCAGCAGCCGCGAGATGCCGTGAATGAGCCTGCAAAGAGCAATCCCGGCGAGGCTGGGGCGAGAATATTTGCAGTTTGTCTGACCGACTGAGCCTGTGCAAGCTGCCGTCTGTGCCAGAGTGCGGCTCAGCTGGTGCCGGGAGCGTCCTCTGGCAGGCCGGGTGCACACCGCTGCCAGGAAAGGTGACCCCAGGGGACAGCGAAGGGCTGTTTCTTAGCGTTTCGCCCACTCTAGTGCAAGGTGCCAAGGCAGCGTGGGCAGCACCCCAGGTGGCGTCCCCTCCCCCCCACAGCTGATGCCTTCACTGGGTTTTAACCAAGCCACCGTCCCTTCGTCCAGCTTAGTCCCACTGCCCCAGCTCTGCACCTGATACCTCAAACACGCACTGCGCAGAGTCTTGGCGAGGGCTGCGATATTTGCCTGGCTTAGAGGGCTCTCTGCATCGGAAAGGGCTGCAGTTCCCTGCAGGGGAGAAGGTTTACGCTAGAGGAGTCAAAAAGCCCTACCCAGGAATCTGAGTTTCCAACTCACCCTAAACCTGGCTGGTGAAACCAGGAGCGTGTTCACGTGGAATGAGTTTCTGTCAGCCTGGGGCGCGGGGCAGGAGGAGGCTGCAGCCCAGCACCCCTGTCTCAGCAAGCAGAAGAGACTTGGGAGGGCTGCGGCCTCACACGCCTTCACAGGTTATTTTTAACTGGGTTAAATTCAGCACTCTTGAGCCATTAACAGCAGAAGCTGAACACTGCCCAGGCCTAGACTAAGGGCCCCGTCTCCATCCAGGCGCCAGTGTGCAGGGCAGGGCAGAGAGCGGGCACAGCGGGAGAGAATAGGCTCCGGGCTGTATTTCCCTGTGTCTGGATTATCCACGCAGACTGGAACTGCTTCTGCAGGGGAACAGCTTGGTGGGGCGTGTCTTGCTGCCAGCTCAGCCGCCATGGTGCTGGAAACGGTGGGTGTCAGTCCCAGGAATCCAGGCCTGCCCATGGCCCTGATTCTGGGCTCCCACCAGTGTAAATCAGCAATGACTCCAGCAGAGGTGCAATCCAATCCTGCGCGCTCACGTGCCACCCTGAGCTCCCCACCCCTGGCTAGAGCTACCAGCGGGAGCCCTCGGCCGGGCTCCCAGCACCAGCTGGGTAGGCTATGCAGGATGGTGCTGTTATGCATGTGATTGAGAACATACCCAGTTTTAATTGAAACACACGGGTCCGAGGGAAAGGCACCTGCAGACGCTGCTCTTATGGGATGTCGCTGGGTCTGCAATGGCGTCTCACATCTGAGCCAGGTGCAGCGCTACGTGGGGCCACAGAAGGAGCTGCAGAAGCCACAGTGCTCCTGAGAGATCAGCCAGCCATGGGTGATATCTAAAGTAACAGCCACACTCCAAGTGCACTGCAGGGGGCTGAGCTGGGTAGCTTCACTTCCTGTCCCGAACACTGGGGTAGTGTTGCTATGCATTGTTAGACAGCTGCTGCATTCCTCCCCAGAAATGGCTGCATCTTAGCAGGTGGCTGACATACGAACCCTGCGCATAGCTGGCATGGTACCTCGGTTCCCAAAATGGAAATTTCCATGCACCCTGGGTATTAATTGCTTTCCCTTCACTCACCCTGTAATTGCTCAGAAAGTGAAACCAGGAGCATGATAATATTATTTTGAAGAAAAATCTATTGAGCTTTTTCCAAAGAGCATCACCCTCTGCCAGCATGTGCCCAGATACCACAGTAAGTGGCACTTCATAACGCCCACCCAGATAAATTGAGAGACCCCCTTCCAGACCAGGGCCCTGGGGTCTGAAGGGGAGGTTTGCAGGGGGACTGTGGGGCAGCACAGTAATTGGCTGATGAAGCACGGTCTTAGTGTAATGTCTATTATTAATAACATGACTTTGCTAATAAAAAGATTAAAATGAAGTTTATGGTTTGCTGACTGCCCTTTCCACACTGTAATCATTGCTCATTCATATTCATGAGCAGCTCATTAGTAACCACGGCTTACAAGCAGGCTAAACAGACGAACCATTCTGCAGCGGCTCTCTCCTTAACTGCTTAACTCGCTCACTGATTACCAACATCAAATTAACTCTGGATCTAATAAGCTTCCCAGTGGCTTCAAACCTCCTTGAAAATTGCTCTGATGTCTCCATGGGGCCCTATTAAAAAAATCCCTCCCCTGTGAATACTGCATTCTTTCCAGGGGAAGTGTACTGCGCTGGCAGCTTTGGGGCCTGATGCGCTTTCCGTAGTCCATGTTGGCACCGTGTGTGCATATACGCACACACACACACACCCCGGCATCCAGAGGGACATGCACACACACACACACACCCCGGCACCCAGAGGGAGACACACACACACACACACACACCCCCCGGCACCCAGAGGGCATCTTGGAATGCAATGATTATTGCATTTGATGTACTGTGTGCAGATACTTTTTCAACCAGGCCATTGTTCTGTGTCATTTGTTTTCTCCTATAACTAGATGTGGATTTCACTTGCTCCCCTTTCTAGAGATCAGGAAGCAGGCATTCAGCCTCCTCAGGTATTTAACCTGAATGTCTGAAATCGTCTGACAGATTACCGTGTGTCGGCATAGTCTCCTCCCACCCCTTGGTGCAGTTTAGGAACCAAAAGAAAGGACAATCCAGGAAACATTCCCTAGTGTATCTGCCACGGAAAAGGGGGGGTGCCGCATCGAAGCCTAACCACCGGTCTGGGCCCCCCCCTCCTCTCACCAAGAGTTTTCCAACTGTACTTTCTGCCAGTCTTTGCTCCTCTTCCTCCCACAGCCTGCCCTTGCCATGACTGCATCCGTGGCCCAGAAGGTCGGGCTTGAAGGGAGTCTTCCTAAGCGAAGCTGCTTTTGCAGTGGCTGGAGTGGAACGGTGCTCGTGGGCGTCTCTGCAGAGAGCCACCCTGGGAAATAAATCAACCTGCTCTGCCGCTGGGCGAAGTCAGATGCATTTTAACAACCCTGTGTTACTCATTCGTAGGGCCTTGGTTCCATCCAAATTCTCCTGGGTCCTCACGGTTCCTCAGACCACACAGCTCCTGCTCTCTGCTCAGGAGGAATCTTGCCACAAAGGCACAAGACGGGAAAGAGGAGTTAGTGACTGAAGGAGGCCAGAGCTCCCCAAATCAGACTCCTGTCTTGCCAAGGCAGCTTCTCCTGGTGGATATGATGAGACCAGGAAGCACCGAACCTGTGAACTTCCAGTGGTTTTATTTCTGGCCATTATCCAGTCACAGGGCAGGGGATGGTTTTGGGAAAGGCTCAGCGACAGCTGCTGCCTCTGCCATGTTGACAGGAAGCTGAGGCGACACCCAGATGGGCATCTTGGTCTCCAGGGAGAGAGAGGCCATATCTTTTACGGGGCCAGCTTCTGCTGGAGAGAAGACATGCTCTCGAAATGTACTCCTTGTGCTCCTCAGTGTAAGCCATTAACCCCTGTTCTCGGAGACGGCTCCAAGCGAAGTGGCCCGTTAACACCCCAGCACTGGCAGGACAGAAAGGGAGGTTGGTGGGTCACAGACTGCAGGAATAAGCCATGAATCCAGCGTCATTACCGAGACCGTGATTCGTAGAGTCTGGCAACGTTCTGGATGGAAGCTCCTCCCAGGCTCAGCCTTCAAAGCATACACCAGTGTCCCTCGCAGTGACGATGGCATCGCAGCCTTATCCCAAATGTCTAAAAAGCTGGGTCCACACCTGGCGCTGGCTGGGGCACTCTGGCGGGGGGCCACTGGGGCACAGGAGAGCCAGGCTGGTTCGGGGTGGGACAGCACTGGTGCACAGGCTCTAGGGGTGATCCAGCACTGGGGACACCCAGCCAGCCTGGCACTCAGCCTTCTCAAGGTGGTGCTCTGGCCTCTGATGGGAAAGGGGTGGAAGGGGCATTGCTTCAGGCCGAAGGGACCAGGGGCTAGCCTCCCTGAATGGGTGGTTCACCAGCTGCCTGGATTTATTTGTGCAGGGTCCCCCTCGGCCTGAGGCCCTGGGCTGCAGGCCCTAAAGTTCCTGCATTAATCCGGCCCTGGCTGGACATTAAAAATCCTGAACTGAACAGAGACACCGGATTTATGGTTTATCCACCGATCTGTGTAACCCACTGATCCCCCTTTTTGATCTTACCTCATCCACCTGGTCTTTCTAATTTCCCTTTTACTGTAAATTGTCTTGTTGGACTGGCCAGCTCCTCAGACTCCATCCAGTGCCACCCCTACCCAAAAATTACATTCACTATTAAACTCAGCCTCAAGAAGGGCCCTGAGACCTTTTCTACCCAGCATGCGTATCTTTTGTTAAATGCTTCCTTAATTTGACTATTTGCTAACTTGAGGCTCAAACAATAACTAGGAAGACATTTGCAAAGGTGTCATCGGACCCATGTTCAGGTGGGTATGAACCAAATGGAGTTGGAGGCCTCTGGTTTTTAATCACTGGATGTGGAGCTGTACCGTAAATGCAGCTAGTAATACGAGAAAAGGAAGATGATTGATCTGGAGTTTACCTACTGCACTTTTCCCCAGTGGAGCTTTCCACTACCTGCTGCCTAACGGAAAGCACTGAATCTGGTGGAAGTCATTTCTGCGTTTCCAGAGCTGGGCTGGTAACAGCAAAGCATTGGGAAAGCACCTGGCCTGTTCATGAAGGAAAATTTCATCTCAGCGGTTTGTCTGAGGATTCCTGAAACTGCAAAAGCTATTCTGAGGCGATAGATGAACCTGTATTTCCCTGAGAGCTAGGAGCTTTGGACAGATAGTTTCGAAGCTTAGGAATAGTTTGTGCCTTTAAACGTGAGACTTTTTGCTTACGATGCTTGTTAGACCCAGGCATCATGAGTCCGATATGTGGACGTCTCCAGTGACAGAAATCTGGTCTGGACATGGTACGTATTAACTCATCCTTCTCCTCACACCATTCTCCAGGCTGGCTCCAACCCCACACTTCCAGCTTCTGTTTTATGCTTATAAACTTGATAATAAGAGAAATGTAATCTATTCTATTACAACCCTGTGCTGAATAGACGTGTCACCTCTCTTTCACTACTGGAGTAACAGGCCCTGTAGAATCTGCTCAGGAGGTCATCTAGTCCATCCCCCGCTCTCGGCTGGACCAGCCCTATGTGCAATCCATCACAATGCTAATCTCCTGGTGACACTCAGCCTGCACATTTGTATTTGGAAGTGCCCTTATTGCCTTATGCACAGCTCCTGGGTCTGCCTGATGTGTGCTGTGATTTATTGCTGCCTCCGGAGCCTCTCTGTACTTCCTGGAACTCAGTGGAACAGCTGGACGTTCACTCGATAGCTGCGGTACCCCCAAAGCCATAATGAGTTCAGGCTCGTTAAGAGGGCATGTGGAATATTTCGTCACCGGTTTAGTGCCAGAATGGCTCGGCAATGTCATGAGATTGTCCCAAATGGGGTTCCACAGAGCTACATCGCCTCTCACATTATCAAGAACTTGTTGGGGCTCCAGGCAGTCAGGTGGTTGCTGATCATAAGACTTCCCCACATGGCGGAGCTAGGAAGCTACAATCTGCCCAAGACAAAAGCAGTAATCTGTACTTAAAACAGGAGGCACACGGAGCTACCAAGCTCCCTCCTTCCTCCCTGGCCATGCCTCCCTGGATTTCTCCCCAGCAGGATTATTTATCCCCCCAGCCAGGGGAACAGCTGTTTCCATTTGCCTCCTCAGGACAGGGTCTAGCATGCCTATTAGTGCTTTCAGCTGGGGCTCCCCCCGACCAACCCCACTTTCTACAGCCCTGCTAGTGCCTTTTACCCCCGCCCAGGCACCGGGACAGGACAGGTCCGTGTCACAAAGGACTGATCTGCTGGTGCCATGTTCATAGCCCTGCTCAAGGCTTAGCTTTCCCCTCCTTCTAAAGCTGGGTCCCGTTACTGCAAGATTACGCTCAGAGAGCCGAGACTTCACTCTCCTTCCTGTTTCCTCTGTCGACGGCCACCGTCCGCAAATCTGTTTCCAAATTCCCCGTGCACGGCGGCGGGAACTGGTGCGCACGCTGACATCTTGGCGCTATTTCTGTCTCAGAGCTGGGCAAACACTCCTGGCATGTGACCTTGAGTGAAGTGTTACTAAACTCTCTCACTGCGTTTTCTCCTGCTTGGAGGTCACTTGCCACAAATAATTGGGTTTGCGGGTCAGGGCGTTGGTGGAAAGGACACCTTTTAGGCAAACACGGGGGAGTGTTCATGGAAAAGGAGTGCTGACTTCTCAGCCCGCATTGCTATTGTCCCATCCACGGTGGGGAGGGACCCTTGGAAAGTTAAAGTCAAGTTTTCTCTGCAGATGAGCAGGGTGTTACAGGGAGGTGAGGGGAGCGCAAAAGTCAATCCCAGACTGCTCACGTTTAGAACTAATTTGAATGAAGGCATCAGGCAGTGCTCTGCGGAAGTCACCCGTCTGCTGTGACTTTGGGGTGTTTATTTTACACTGGGGTGTTAGAAGCCCAGAGACATTTCAAACTGAAATCCACCCCCTCAAGCCTCAGGAAATGTCACGGAGGTAAAGTTCCTGGACGTGCCTCTCTTGGGGAGGGTATCCAGACAGAGTCCGGCTGGCAAGCCTGCAGCTTTACTACCCTGCCTCAGTCCAAAGAGAGACAGCTGCGAAATGCATCTGCCAGATTAGCTCAAACCCAGCTTCCCGTGCCCCGCTCCTGCTGCTAACTTCCAGCCAGGAGGGACCCTGCTTCCTTCTCCAGCACAGGGAGAGGCGTTGGAGAGGATGCCGCCCAGGCCCTGGGCACTAATGACCTCACGTGGCTTGCACGTGGATGTGCAGTGATGAGCGAGAAATGAGATGGGCCGCTGGTGAACACCTTCCACCTTCCCAAGGCCCCAACGCGCCTCTCCCTTCCAGAGCATCACATCAGCCGGGTGGAGTGGAGGAGCCACGGGGCGGGGCTCCCCTCCCGGTGAGGGATGGCGTCTTGGGGCAGGTGCCCGGGCGCAGCCACCCCAAAGCCCATCTGCGTTCTGTGCTGAGTGCATTGATGTGCAGAAGGAAGCCCTGAGACGGGAGCTCGCTGGGCAGGGGCTGGGTGGAGCCTTCCCAGGGTCAGATCCCTTCCTCTTTGTGCCTGGACCAGGCGGTTGGGGTCCTCCCACGGACTGATGCTTCAGCAGCTGCTAGCCCTGGGATTGCCCCAGCAGTGAGGACGGTTCCACGGCGTTTAGCATCGTGTGCATACAAAGCGCTCACCTTTAACCCCGCTGGTTGTCATGGCAACCGCAGCCGAGCGAGCCCAGATTTGTCAGAAAGAGCAATGCAAAGGCGGGCCGGCCGCGGCGCCTGGTTCCCGCATGGCCTGGGTTAGCCGCCCGGCCCAGGGCCCCAGGTGCGCTCCCGAGCTGTGGCCAGGTGGAGAATCCCTGCTGGCCCTCAGCACCCTGCGGGCGAGCTGCGGCAGTGCCGGCTGGGTGCATTGGCCGCATTCTGCTGCCCAGTCACTAACTCTCCCTCTCTGGCACAGGGCAGGGGGGTCTGCTGCACACTACGAGCTTTGATTCGCTGCACCCCTGTGGAGCTGGGAGCAAGCAGATCCTGGATCCTGGGGGCTGGCCGTAAAGGAACACAGCTGAGAGGGCTCTGAAAAGCCTCCCGCCTGGGCCCCCTCCAACTCTGCCAAGGCAGCCTGCGTCGGGAAGCAGGTTCAGCTGGGACTGGGTGAATAGCCTCTCCAGAGCTGCAGACTTTCCGCTCCCCTCAGCACCCCTGGGGCCCCATGCAGTCTGCCACGGGCAGGGTTCACGGAGCTGGGCCACTTTCCCACACAGCAGGATCTGGCACCTGATTTTTGGCTGGGACACATATGGAAATGCCCATATCCTGCAGCGCCGCCAAGGAAAAGAACAGCAAAGGAGAAGGGGATTTTTAACGGTGTAGTTAGAAGCTACTTCCTGCATTTTAATCTGTTCCAGCCCCACAAGACACGCCTCGCTCCATACGCTTGTCTAGAATTTGACTAGAATTCAGATTAGTGAATGTATCACTGCAGTGTGCACCCCACTTGTCCAGAAAAGATATTTACGCTGCGCTCCATTTTCCATTTCTTCGCCAGCCCTTTTTGATTACCATTGTGTCTGATCACCTCCGCTGGGCTCCTTCTTAACCATAAACACAAATCCTATTATCTTTTCTCTTTCTGTGTATTTGCCCTTTGATTTAAGCTGCATTTTCTCTTCTTTTCATCAGCTCTGGAGCTCTCCTGCCATATATCTCCCTGTTTATCTACTTTCCAAAGGCCTCCTCTTATTTCTCAGGACCTGATCAATAAGGCTGCAGAGATGGCTGGCAGCTCCTCTCCAGTACTGCATGTAGTTTTTCTGGGGGGACTTGTCCAGTATTTCTTGTTAAGCTTCTGTCTCAGCTTGTTCCATTTCTCATTAGGTTTTAGCACAGGCATTGTAGTATTTCTTTACTTCCACACTGCCCAGTGGATCTCTCGTCATTCGTAATGGCTTAGCTTAAAGTCTCACTCTTTAGTGGGCTCCGGAGCCCATTCTGCTAGGATTTGAAGTGGCAAACAGCATGACACTTTTATTTTCAGGTGGAGAAAAGAACATCTCTGGTTCCACTCCAGGTCGTGCATTTTCTAACAAAAGAGGCAATGGGGATTAATTTTATTTCACTGCAATTATTCCAAAGTCTGTAGTTTTTGGGCAAATGCAACAGAGTGAGTGGAGCCCGCTCCACTGTGGATTGGTGCAGAATGGCCTGAGGAGCCCCTACAAGGAGAGGACTCTCCCGCTGGACTGTCCCACCTGGGGTAGGAGTCCAGCGGTGGATGGCCAGTACAGTGGGAGCACAGCCCCCCCAGAGACCTCTTCTCCAGAGGGGACCGGCTGTGGCAAAGCACGGGTTGTCTGCGGCCAGGGCTGCATTGCAAAGGCATTTATAACAGCTGTGCCAGGGGTCAGAGCAGTCACAGATGCCCCAGGGGTGTCACCGCAGCAGCTGGCACGCTGGGCACACTACCAGCTTGCTATAAAGAAATGTTTTCGCTGTGTCTTGTCTCTGCAGAGGCTGGAGGGAGACCACTGTCGCCCACTGCAAATCTGGGTGTCAGAGGCCATGCATTCACTCCAGAGGCAGCCCTACATCTGTATGAAAGGAGGACAAGAAGTGTTTTTGCAGAGACACCGACCCCTCTGCTCAGCGCCACTGTGACTCTCGCAGTGAGATGTGCCAGGGAGCAGAGCGCTGCATCACCTCACACTCACGGCCAGTGACTCGAATGGGGGACAAAGAGCTGGTCCTTTGGCACGCTGAACACGGGAGGTGCTGAGAGACAGTGGGGGTGTGTGTGTGTGTGGAAACACCTGCGTACCGTGCAAAGCTAGAATGGAAAGCAGGAGAACTGCCACCCATTGCTGGATCAGCCGGGGTGCAGCAGGCCAGAATTGCAGGGCACTGGGAGCGCTCTGTGGGGGACCCCAGGACTGGACTAGTAGGGGGGTGCAGGAGATCAGGAATGAGGTCCTCAGTGGAGCTGTGTAGGACCTACTGGTTCTATTTCCACTCAATTAGCCCTTCGATTTATTACTATTGCAACCCCCAACACAAATTGCAAAAGTATGCTGCCTAACTTCCCCAGTGCAGATGACTCCCCAGCCACAGAGCATCTCCACTGTGCTGGGCTTTTCAGAAACATTCTTCCCAAAGTCTGGTTTTAAAATACACCCAGCTTCCTAGCTGTCAAGAGTTAGCAAATGTATTGCTCTCCATGGCTACATTTCTGAGTATTAAACCTGAAACGCAGTTAGACTGTAGACAATATTTCCTCACATACCAGGGCAGTGCAGTGGCCAGACAGTGTCCTTTCACATAAACCCAGTTTTTCCTGTCTCTTCCACAGAATAGGCTGATTTACGTGCACTCAAACAGCTGTTACTTCAGGTTAACCAAAGGTTGTAAAAACATTTTTCAAATGCACTTAAGTTCACTTGGTTTGTTATTGAAATTGTTCATCTGAGTTTTGGAATCGTTTTTATCTCACATTCATATAAAGTGGGCAAGGGGAATTTTATGTGGCACTTTATTGTGTCTCATCACTGCAGAGTGCTGGCTGCTTAGAAATAGCAAGCGGAACTGCTCTTCCCTGGCTCGGCTCTGAGTCAGAAAGTTCTCTGCCATCTCTTCATACAGTACTGCACTCCCTGCGTGAGATGATCTCATGCACCAACCCTTATGGAGAACTGTGGCTGCCTGTGTGTCTTTGCGAGAACAGAACCCATCTATTCCTACCTCTGTTCCTTTTCTGTGCTCTGTACCATTCAGCAAAGGGGCATGTTGGTTGCAATTTACATTCCCTACCTGTTTGCATTCTTTCTTAATTTTTGTTTAAGAAATTCCCTCGTGTGCACACACTTCTCCCTTGGGATTGTCTCTTGGCCTCTAATCAGTCAATGATATTTTTGAAAGCCCTGTGAAGCCATCTCCTGATTATGTAAATGCCTTCCATCGCTGGTGATTCCCATCTAGATTGGCACAAATGGGATTTGGAGCAATTAAAACTACTTTTAGCTCAGTTTCAATTAATAGCATGTTAACATTCCTATCAGAGACTCAGTTACAGTTTAACTGATCTCATTTGATTAGCTCATCTGCAGGAAAAAATGCTCCAGTGTCAATTCACCCCTTCGCATGTTTCTGACCTACCAGTCAGAGCAGATGGCCTCCGCAGGAGAGAGTCCCACAGTCAAGGCATGCTTCATTTTTATTGCAGCCTGCTTGAAAAACTATTTATTTATTTGGATGTATACAGACTCAAAAGCAAACTGCATTCTTTCAGGGCCAAACACCCTCAGTGTAGCTATAAAATACCTCTGAGGTTTGCTTCACTCTGAAGTCCTTTCTAAACGATTCTTTTAAGGTTTGGGTTAGAGATGGAGTAAGTCAGCTCAAATTTTACCTGAAAACACAGCCAGCCTCCCCCAACTTTCCTGATGTTGGCAACAGCTTGTGGATTTTCCCCAGGTTTCTGCTTTTAATGGACAGATGCGGAGATCCCTAAATCTCACTACAAAGGCTGCCACCTTCAGACCCAGGAGTGGACATTAACCAGAAAGCTCCTTCTGGTCAGAGTCTGCTAAAGCTTCCCACCTGATCTGCTCAGCTAAGTGTGTGTCCAGGAAAACCTCCCCTTGGCTGGCCACTGCAGTGGCTCCTCAAACTCCCTCCCAGAAGCTACCTGTGAGTAGAAAGTAGCTGAGGTTATCTAACAAGCAGAAGGCAGAGACCCATGCAGGTGCCAGAGGCTGGCATCGCACGGCAGGCCCAGGACAGGACAGGTGCACTCCTCAGGCCCCGGTACAAATAGCCTGGGGGTGGGGGCATGCAGATTTCTGTGCAGAGACATCAGGCTAAACTCCTTCAAGCATCCCCAGCTGAGCCAAGTGCTGCAGGGAAGGGGAGTCAGCCTGAGGGTGGGGTTGGGGTTCTTAATGCAGCACAGCTGGCCCAGGCCTCCTACCCAGCCCCTCCCTGAACTGGCTGCAGACAGCTGCAGCCTTCCTTTTCCTTGGGGAGGGTCTTAACCCTTTCCCAGCCTGGGGGTGTCTGTTTGGACACCAGGAGGGTTTCTGAAAGGCCCTTAGCAGCCGAGTCTGCTCACGTGCAGATTGTTAAGAGAACCCGGCAAGAGCTACATTCGGCCCAATATTATTTGCATTGTGGATGAAAAATCTGTGTCCTCTCCTGTCATCCTGGGAACACCATTTCTGTGCTGATGATTCTTTAATCTAGGAGGGGAGAACCGACTGCTGATGAAATTCAATCTCACCTCCAGCCTGATTGTGATAATTTGCAATGAGCTAACGGAACGTGAATTATTATTAAATGTTAAATAATGCTGTTTGGGAGCCATGCTAAATGACAAACGGGTCAGGAGGAGAGATTTTAACCCCGGGGTAATGCGTCATGGCAAGTAGTTCCCCTATCTAAAGAGCTAGCGGCGCCGAGATTGCTGCGCAGCTCCTCCATTATCTTTCCAGCAATGCAGAGTGTGATTATGGTGATTGGGTAATGACAGGGGAGCTCAGTTTGCTGCATCCAAACAAGTGGCATTTTGATGTGATTTGAACCTAAGCTGTGCTCACTAGATTGCTTCCCCTGCCAGAGGAGCGCAGGGCGCTGCAGGCGTCTTCTGTTCTGTACAATGCTTTAGGTGGCTGGTTTGTTGGAAGAGTACTTTTTTTCAGCCAACATTAAAGGAAGAGATGGCTGGACGGACACGGCCCATTCATAAACCGAGAGGGTTATCTTCTCTGCGGGTTCGGGGCACCAGACAGTGAGGAATTTGGTGAAGAAGTCAGACTTGCTCACAGGCAGAGAACAGGATAAAGCCTTATTGCCACACAGGTTAAACTCCAAATCCAAGAGGGCGCTACTGGCAATCCCTGGCAGACTAAGAGACCGGGTTCCAGTCGCTCCAAGGGATGGTTACACTACAGCTGCTACACAGATGCCTTCAGGTCAGAGAAACACTCACCTTATCTTCCTGCTGCCTGCTCCTCAGGACAGACGAGACGGGGAACTGCTCACTTTGCTCCACTTTTGCTAACAGCACTGGGCTGTGTGTTGTCATTCCTACTTATACCAGTCTGGTGCTGACAGGCCTCTGACCAGCATCAGCGCCCACTGTGCTAGGCGCTGCACATACACATTACAAGGAGCAGTCATTGCCCACGAGAGAGGGAAGGGGGTGGGGGAAATGACACATGGAAGGTTAGGGAAAGAACTGTCAGCAGAATGTCACGTCTCCTCTCGATCGGACAGTAGCCGGCGCCTTCTCCGTTACACAGCAGATTTGGAGCCTTTAGTTCTGATCAGGTAAAATATTGATTTTGTATTACCACCTGTCGCCTCAGCAGAGTGGCAGGAGAGCATGTGCACGCTGGATCGTCTCTGTACGTAAGCCACCTGTGAAGCGGCTGGGCCTGAGGGCTGGTTCTGCAAGAACGTGCCTTTGTTAGGGAGTTCACTGTCTCCAATAAAGGAAAGAAAAGGAGCTCCCAGGCTCTTCAGTGGCTCGTTCATGACGTGTGATCTCAGCATGGGATGAGGAAGGTCTCCAGACACGAAGGCTATGTCTACACTGGCGAGTTAGTTCGAATTAAGGAGGCTTAATTCGAACTAACTAAAGCCCTGGCTACATTAGGCTTTAGTTAATTCGAATTAAGGGCTTCCTTAATTCCAACTAAGAAGTTGGAATAGGGTATTCGAACTAAGGGGTTAATTCGAACTAACTAGTTTGAATTAACCAATGTGGCCATGTTAATTCGAACTAATTTCTTAGTTCGACTTAACCAGCCATTGAAATGAATGGGGATCACTAATTCAAACTAAGCAAGTGCCAGGGATCGCTAATTCGAACTAAGCAAGTGCCATGAATGGCGCTTGCTTAGTTCGAACTAAGTTTTCCTAGTTCGAATTAAGCTAATTCGAACTAACTAAAATTAATTCGAATTAGTTAGTTCAAACTAACTAATTTGAAATAATTTTAGCAAGTGTAGACATAGCCAAAGAGCTGAGTAAGAGATGACCAAGATGGAGACGTGAGACATATCTACGAGTATCTGAGTGTGAACAACAATTTGAGATGGAGGATGTCACTGGAGAACAAACGGGTGAAATCAAGAAAGACTAAACAGAAGTAAAAACCTGCTGGCCTTGAGCTCTACTTGTCAGAGAATGGGAAAAGAAACTAGAAAATACAATATTGGAAAAAATCCTGCACTGTCCTGCATCATTCATCTATCTGTCTGTCTGTCATACTACCCAGGGACCTCGCGCTGGGCCTGCTGCAGATTTATCTTTGAGTTGCACAAGGGGACATAGAAATGGGAAAACAAACAAGGAGTCTGGGGGCACTTTTAAAGACTAACACATTTATTTATCGCATGAGCTTTCGTGGGAGAAAATCCCACTTCGTCAGATGCTTACAGATGAATGGGAGTTGTTCATTGATCTGTAAGCATCTGACAAAGTGGGATTTTCTCCCACAAAAGGTCATGCGATAAATAAATGTGTTAGTCTTTAAAAGTGCCCCAGGACTCCTTGTTTGTTTTGCTGAACTAGACTGTCACGGCTCCCCCCTGGAACTTGTCAGAAATGGAAAACACACCTGCAGTCACAATCTTGTTTACATGAAGTTTTCATCTGCCTAGGATTGGTTTACACACTGCACAGCAGCTGATGCAGAGAGAGCCCCACATCCCAACAGCGAACGCCTGTGCTAAGGCAAGAATTCACTCATGTCCTGTACAGAATTCTGTGATACATTTCTAACTACACTGCCGGCCCCAGGCGCTAAGCCAATTAGCCAAATGTGCTTAAAATGCTGATGTGCTACAGGCTTGGCAGAGGCCAGTGGGCCTTGGAGGCAGAGACGGGGCAATGTCCTTCTCCAGTGGCTCTGGCTGACTCACGTTAGAGACGAAGGCTATTTGTTAATGGGATTACCTCCTCGCACACTGGTCTGGCTGTGGAACCTTTCCCTGCACAGAGCAGAAACTCTCCCTTTTCCCCACTGACATTTCTGGGCTTGCATCTGGTTTTCCCTTGGACAGGTAGCATCCTCCTTTCCTTAATGGTGCTAGATCCCCTCCTCTTTGTTTAAGGGCCTTGCCAGGAAATCTGTTGTCAGAGCAGGCTAGGAGTCAGGGAATGAAGAGGCCGCAGGGTACTCCCTCTGCCTGCTGTGACTTGAACAAGCAACAGTGTGGATGGGCAAATCTGGGAGATAAGACAACGCCCTTGTCGGTAGCAGGTGTGCCATGAGGAAGGACTGTACTGTGGGCAGCTAGAGCCAGGGGAAGCTAGTGTGCATGGGAACTCGCATCAGCAAGCTTGTTCCAGAGACATTTCTAGCTGGTTTCCTCACATAGCCCCATATTACACCCATTGCATAGACAGGTAAAGTGAGACCCAGAGAGGTCAGAGGGTGAGGGTTCGGCAGCATCAGGGGTAGAAATCAAGGGCCGTATTCTGGTGCCTGCACTGCCTGCTCGGTCCTGGCCACGTTCTGGCTCTGTGCCATGCAGGGATTCCACAGTTACGTCAGCTCTCTGGCTGCCTTATGCAACTGCGCGTGTCCCTGTAGTTAAATTGTGCCTGCATCGTTCTGCCACCAGCCGGGCCTGGCAGGCTCCTGGGTGGAGCGGATGACGCGATGATGTAGATGAATTTCCTTGCATGCTGTTCAAGGCCCCACAGGCAGCTCCAGGAATGACAGAGATTAATTAGTCAGTGTTACTCACATATTCCGCGAGGTTCATTTGGAGACTTATAGTTAAAAGAGATATAGACAACTCCCAAAGAGCGAGGGAGAAAATGTAAGGGGAAAGAGAGAGATCCTATCTGCGTAGAGCAGCAAGGAAGCACTCTGATGCATTTATGTCACTGTAAATTGTCCACCAATCAAAAGGCTGACAGAGATGTATATTTAGACACTGCAGCACAATTAAGCCTTCTCTTTAGTCTCAGGAGGAGAACGGCTTGTTGGTTTACTTGCAAATGCATGAGGTAATTCTCTAATGGGTCCTCCACTATTACACAGATACTGTTTCAATCTCTTATCATATGTAATCCCTGATGATTTCTCGGTTATGTCCTGTTTTATTAAAGCCCCATTGAACTATAGCCTATTGATTTAGATTTCACAGACAATTGAAATTTAAATTGACTCCAAATTGAAAGTCTCCGTGCAATCTGTGTTCTGCACTAAAGAGAGATAAAACGCTTCTATTTTTGATAACAAGTTATTCCAGAAGCACATTTAATTTTGAAAAGTATGGAAAGAGATTCTTGGCTTTCCGGGAGGGAAAGTCTGATGTTCGAAACCTGCAGGGCTTTCAGCAGTGGTTTTTCATTCTGCGGCCCCAGACTGAGGTAGCGTGAACAGAGGAGAGGAGA
Source organism: Pelusios castaneus (assembly GCA_007922175.1). Classification (NCBI taxonomy): domain Eukaryota; kingdom Metazoa; phylum Chordata; order Testudines; family Pelomedusidae; genus Pelusios; species Pelusios castaneus. The sequence continues at coordinate 7,525,184 of ML685954.1, forward strand.
GGAGGTGGACTGGTTAACCTGGCCACAGTGGTGATGCTGCACTGAGAAGACCTTTTTAGTAACATCCCAAACTCAGCAGCAACGGGCTAGTTCCTGGGAACCAGAGGGCGGAACAGACTGTCCCACTGAATGCAGGGCAAAATGCAGTCCCACGGAATCCACTGTGTAAATGGTGAAAAGTCCATTTGATCTTTGAATGTTTCAGATTTTACTCTCTGGTATGTGATTAGTAACCACACAACAAGGGGGGCTTGGATGTCAGCTCTAGTGCATTCAGATGCTTTTAGGGTTGTACATTCCCAGGCTTCCACACACGCGTCGGGTCTGCTGGGCCCCCCGTGACGTGCACGTTCTTTTGGTGGGATCACCGGCTCTTGGTGGAAACGCCCCTCATCTTGCTAACTGCTGTGGATTATGATCTAACCCCAAACAATTGATCTTTGTACTTTTCCTGAGAAACCAGCTGGTGGCTGGAAGGCCGCACAGGACTATTCCGCAGCAGTAGCTGCAGTTACAGACGACTCTACTCCCTCCCAGGAAGGAAGGGAGGAATTGGCCATCCTGTTCACAACATTTTGGAAAAGGGAACACCGGTACCCTGCGCTCTGCTGATGTGTGCCCAGCAGCGGGGAGGCAGCGCAGAGCTGTCAGACCTCCCCCCCCCCCCCGCCCCTGGTGCGCAGCTGGCCCGGGGGCCTGGCAGAGTGTGGTGGTCTGGAGGAAGCGTGCAGGGTCAGAGCGTGGTGGTCTCAAGGAAGTGTGCGGGGTCAGAGTGTGGTGGTCTGGAGGAAGCGTGCAGGGTCAGAGTGTGGTGGGTCTGG
>ML685954.1:7526014-7586452 GCA_007922175.1 Pelusios castaneus
TGCGGGGTCAGAGAGTGGTGGTCTGGAGGAAGCGTGCAGGGTCAGAGCGTGGTGGTCTGGAGGAGGCGTGTGGGGTCAGAGCGTGGGGGTCTGGAGGAAGCGTGCAGGGAGAGGCTGCCCAGTTCTGAGGGGAAGAGTGGCTCAGACCCTGCGAGTTCCCAGGTGCAAGGTCTGATGGGGGTGGCTCTGCCTCTTTCCAGACACACTATTCGGGGACTTTCCTGGGGTAAAACATCCTGGGATGTGTGGACACGGGACTGTGGGGCATTCTAACCCACCACTGATAATGCTTCACGATAGTAGGGGCCCTTTCCCATTTGCTGAGTGGCAGGGACGTGCACGAGCCGGTGTGGCAGTGCTGAGATCCCTGGGGCAGTGCAGAGCAGCTGGGAGGTCCTGTGCTCTGAGAGGAGATGGGGTCAGAGCTGTCCTGCAGCACAGAGGCGGTGGGCAGGCTCAGTGGGTTACGCTGACTTCGAGGGTAAGTGCAGCTCCACTGATTTGACAGAGCTGCAGCCATGGATTCGTCTGAGAGAAATTCCACCCCGACCCCCTACTCTCTTGGCTCAGCTCTCCAGCTTAGAGGACAGGAGCCCACGGGCCTGTGCCTGTGGCTGGATCAGAACTGGTGGGCTCTCACCAGCCCGGGGAGGAGCCAGCCCCGTGTTCTGCCTGTGCCTCTCCAAAACCCACAAGTAAGACAAATAAAGCAACTGCCTGCCCAGCAGGGCTGCAGGAGCCAGAGGCTTTCTTTTTCTACGACAGGCAGGTGGCACTAACCCTGCCCTGGATGCTTTCTCCCTCACAAGGTACTCCTGAGGCCAGGAAAGGGAGATGGGTGATGCCTCTCCACACGGCTCTCACAATCACTCTAGAAATGGCACCTAAAACATCTTACAGACGTGTTTGCACGTGTGTGCGTGTGGGAAGAGGAATCTGATAAAGTGTGAGATGTTCCAGGCTTTTAGAGACCTTTACGTCTAATCTACAATTTAAGAGTCCTAGCGGGAATACTTTGCAGCTGAAGAATATTTCCCCACACCTTTAGTCTCACTTCTGACATTTCACCTGTCACATTATGTGCTTTTCAGTGGAGGAAAATGGCAGCTTGTCTCTTTAAAAGCAATGGACACGTTCTTTATCAATGAGATGAGCGTTTGGTGCGGTCCCACACTCATTTAGAAAGAAAATTGGACTCAAATGATATCAGCAGAGTTGCCAGTGTTTTCAGGATGAAACATCCTGGAGGTTTCCCATTCATTTGATAGCTTCCTGGAGCTGAGCTCTGGATTTTGGGCAACGCTTCCCTGTAGAGGCAGCAAGTAGGCAGCAAGCTCTTGATGGAGGAGAGCTAGCTGAGCTACTGATGAAGGGATGCATCCCTCTCTCTCTGCCACAGCCACACAGCCTGTGATGGCGACTCAAAATGAGGGAGACAGAACGTAATTCATGCAGGAAATAAAACGCCTGGGGATTCCTTGCTTTGCTGCACACCTGTCTTTCTGTAACCTCTGTTCCATGCTCCTGCATCTCTGCTGTAGGTAATTTTCAGCAGTAAGAGAAGGTGTGGAACGTAGGGAACAACGAGACAGCCCTTGAAGTGAGGGACATGTGAGGGCCAGGGGCAGATCTTCTTGTCAGTGCTCAGAAAAGGACTTGCTGCGAAGCTGGTCGCCATCCAGGTTCTGTTGGGTCTTTGGACATGGGGCCGTGGATCCATCGTTCCATGGTCTCTGGGCGTGCAGAACTGGGCTGTGGATCCATCATTCCATGGTCTCTGGGCGTGCAGAACTGGGCTCCTCAGCTCTCATTAAAAGAGGCCTTCCGCAAAAGAGAAGGAAGCTGCACAGGGGGCTGGGACATAATAAAGCTCCCCCAGAGAGCACCATGCCCATATTCTGCTGCGGAGAGCAGCCAGAAACAAACAGGGAGGGAAGCTGGCTGCCTCAGTGTGCTCACACTGGAACCTGGCCCCAGCTCCCCCTACGTACAGAGGTGCTCATCCTGCTACTCCAGAATCTCACAGCTCTGCTCACTGAATGAGCCACAAGGGATGCGAGGGGCCTGGGCCCTGTTTTGACCACAGCACGGAGAAGCTTGATTCTGATCTCATGCCCTGGGCTGTGCAAAAGAATTGCTGCCAATCCCTGCTGAAATCTCATGGGCCCAAGCAAGCCAGGACCTTTGTGGGCTCATCCCTCTGATTTCTGCACACAGGCCAGCTGGAAGGACCACTGCTTTGCTACGAAGGCAGCCAAAGATCGCTGTGAACATAGAGGCCAGTCTGGGAGAACTCACAAGCGGGCTGACAAGCCCCAGTCACTGGCACGCCAGTTCAGCCACAGAAATGGCAACAGTGAGGAAAATCAGAGTCTTTGTGGATCAGCATTCTGCAAGGCCCTGCCCCGAATCCAGCGGAGACAAACGAGTCATCTGTGGAAAGGCTCCCACTGACTTCAGTGGGCCAGTGGAGTGAGTTTCCTGCAGCAGGTTCAAAGGAGCAGCGTCAATGCCATCAAAACCACCTTAGCTTTGGTGATCGGCATTCTGCGGAGGGAAGCAGGTAAATTCCATTACCAGGCACAGCCTCAAGTGGAGACGGTAACACCTCCTCGAAGATACTTTTGATTAAAAGAAAGCCATCGCTGAAGCCCACCTAAACTCTTCCAACAGAAGCTGTCACTAATTTATCAGGTTACGGCAGTTTGCTAAGAATGATAGACAGTAATTAAAACTGAGCTAATAACCTCCTCTCTCTTGACATTTCTACAGGGGTTTTGTTCACCATTATCTACATATAGATTAAAAATTGTAATTGGACCAGAGATAGGGTTAGAAAAATCAACCACCTTCCAACTGATAGTTTGCTAGTGAGTGACACTTTGAAATTTTATTTAATCTTAGAAAATTGAGTTGAACTCAAGTAAAGTTGAGTTATCCTAAAGCACCGGCATTGGCTAGAAAAAAGCACACTCTGTCTTGCCAGGAAAATGCAGCTAGCAGGTGAGAGTGATAAAGTATGAAAGCGTAGCCCGTGAGGGGAGCGCCAAGAACCGTCCATAACAGGAATGGATGGGGAGTGTATTGTTCTGTGAAAGTTTCTGTACCAAAGAGAAATGGGAAAGAGAAGCAGCTGATGAAACCAGCTCTTCTTGGGGTATTAAACCCTCTGTACGGACGTCAAAGGGAACTTGCCAAGCTGTCAGCTACTCTGCAAAAGTGGCCAGTCACCCACCAGCCACACTTCTTAACGAACAGCTCCCCATCAAAACCCTCTGGGTTCTGCTTGGAACCACTGAGAGGAGCCATCACAGCGCTGCATGGCTTTATAAGCAGCCCAGCTTGAGAAGCAGCTCACGAACAGCTTACGTTGGCCACGTCCACAGCGCTGGATTGGAATCCCAATGGACAAGGCGCCAGGGCATCAGCCGACATCAGCGCCTGCTGGAGTTCGGGTGTCGCTTTCTTCCTGGCGATGCCACGTGTGGAAAGAGAGTGGCGCAGGGTTTACAGGGTTGCTGAGGAGCAGGTGATCCATTTTGTTTTCCAGGAGGCTGGTGCCTGGCTCTTGTCACTGCTTTATTAAGTTTTCCAAGGATTCTGAGGGGACTTTTCTTCTGTCTTGGCATTTGGCAAATTTTCCCAGGATCACCTATTCATCAGGCCAGCAGAGTCTCCCCTGGGAATGGGAAAGAGGATGGAGAGTCTGTAGAGTCCTCTGCCGCAACTGTTCTGTGTCCCATGATCATCTCCCGCAGGAAACCCGACTCCACGTCAGCGCAGCTCATTTCCAGATAGCTCTGCTGCTTTTTCTGAAATATGTCTATGTAACCCAAGCCAACGGCGGCAGGACAGACTGCGTCTGGCACAAAAGGTTCTCTGCTCTCTGGGTTAGCACTGATTATCAGCTGGCTGCTGACGTTATTCCTGCCATGGATGAGTAGTTAAATTCTGCCTGAGGAATGCTGCAAACAGGATAGGAAATCCTGGGCGGGTTTTATGACATGCTTTTCCTGCCCCTTGAGGTGCTGAGCACAGCGATGTCCCCATCTCTCTTCCCCAGAAGGTGGCAAGAGAGCAGGTTTGCCGCAGGACTCCGTAGCTGTCTGTCTGTCTGAATGGTCCAGAGCTCCTTCCCTGCTCTTCTCTCTCACGGGGCTGAGGGTGCGATGGGTTCCCATTGCCCATGGCTCCGGGGTGGCCTGTCCTATGCTGAGGCGCCGGGAGCAGGAAGGGAGGTGCCCACTCAGGCTCGTTTGCCTGGGTCATGCCGGGGGCAGTTTGGTGGGACGGGGAAGTTGAGGAGGCAGTGCTTCTGGGCTGGCTTGGTTTCAACAGATGTCACTAGAATAAAAAAGGGAGTCTCCAGATTACCAGTGACCGCTCTGACTTCTGCCCCAGTGTTCTCCTGGTGCTCTGCTGTGCCCCTGGGCTGCTGGCGCCAGACGGGGACCCGGGGACCATTGGTGCAACGATGGATCCACTAACCTCCAGGACCTTGGCCAGTCTGAGCTCTCCTAGGATTTCCCCAGGTTCAGTGACTGCCCTGCCTGGTTAGGAGGGATTCCTCGCCCCACTTTCTCTCATCCCAACATTGTTCTGGTTCACACTGCTGAAACTTCCCCCAGCTTCCCTGTCAGATACCCTCCCACAACCCATATCTGCTTCATGGGTCAATTCCTCCTAAAATTCACCTGCCATTAGACTCATCTGATGACCATTTCTTGACGGTGTTATTTTCTGTGAGTTCTGTTCCAACCTATAGCACTCCACGACCACTATAGATATTTAATTATTACTGCTATAATTACTATAACGCAGTATTAATAATGGAGTAATGACAGCATTTATTTTAAACCATGACATATTAACTAAGCAGGGCAGTATTAATTGCAATGGTGAATTATCCTCATAGACACTATTTCAATTATTGTTTTGTCACTTGAACGTTTAAGTCAGTAATAATTACATATCTAATATACTCATTATTGTTAGATATATAGAATAAGTCTGAGTAAATGCAGCAATTAAGGGATAATGTTCCTGGCGGGGAGTAGAGGAGCAATAAACGACTTTTGTCTCTGGTTTTAACGCTGGAGCAAAGTGGAGAGACTTTCTTAACCGCAGAAGACCTTTATGGCTTCAGAAGGTGAGCTGCTGTCAGCCGCTTTCCCCCTGTTATGCGCCAAGATTTTAAGGAGACAAGAAAATGCAGCATGAGCAATTAAACCAAATGGAAATAGCGTGTAGCATGTGGTGAGCTTGCCAGCCAAAGGTTGGTAAAGGATGGTGCCACACACACACACCTCCCCGCCTACATGTCTCGCAGGAGGAAACATGCCTGTGTTACAGCTCCTGACTGCCCCACAGAACCCTCTTTCTCCTACAGAAGGTGGAGCTGTTTGAACCAAATGAGACCCTGCAGGAAGGGAGATAGGTGGACACCTAGTTGGCCCCATGGTATCAAATCCTATGTTGAGTTGCAGCCTTTTCCCGCTCTATTCTGCCACAAAGATTATAGAATCCTAGAAACTGGAAGGGACCATGAGAGGTCATCGAGTCCAGTCCCCTGCACTCATGGCAGGACCAACGACCCTCTTAAACCGTGCCACACCAGAGGTCCAGCTGCACCCAGTTGCTTCTGGCCTAAGCACCTGTCCTCATCCATTGTCATGCCAGCTCGTCGTCAGGAGAGAATTCCTGCCTGTCCCTCCTGCTCCTGCAGTATCATACCTGTGATGCGTACGATGTTCTGCTAGACTCAAGCCTAGCTCCAGGGCAACCCCGCACTGTGTGCACCCTCTGAAAAGTGTGCCCTGCATATAGGCTATGCCAGGAGCACGGAGCCACAGCACCTTGTCTAATTCATTCTCTGCACCTGCCATGCTGTTGACCTTCACCACCATTCCCTTGTGACCAACCGACTATCTGGGTGGACCTGTGGCAATACATTTGGTAGCATGGCAGGTCCACTCTACTTAGAGAAACCCAGTGCGGGCAGCAGGGGTATTCTCCATTGAGAGGCTGTTCTCATTCTTGTCATGGTCATAGACTTTACAGCCAGAAGGGCTCACTAGATCATTTAGTCAGCCCTCCACTGCATCATAGGCCACTAGCCCCGCCTAGCATCCCAAACGCAACGAGCCAAATTACACCAGGCATTACAGCCCACAGGAGACTAAACTATTATGTGTCACAGGGAGAGAATAGGAGGGACCAAGGTGCACCAGGGCCTGAGCCCCTGCAATGGCAGGGAAATGATTAAGTGAAATAGATCCCCGTATTCCTAACAAGAGACTCCCACCGACTGTGATAGAAAGTACTTCTGGTATTCACATTCTACATACTTTGCAATGGTCTTTGTACAAAGTATGTTTTGGAAGGTATCATTTGAAAACTCATATTTTGCTGTTCAGTATCGTTCTGATAAAATATGTGTGGCAACATTGTAGGTGAAGTTATAGAGGCCAGTGTATGGTGTAATAAAGGCATGGGCGAAATGGAGATTGGCACACAGGTCTGTTTCAAACAGAGGAACATGTGCTCTTGCCTAATTTGCATTTAAGCAGTAAACAGAGCCATCAAGCAGAAAGGGAAACAAAGGATGCTCAAACAGGTGAGAAAAAAGCAGCAAGGAACATCCTTCTCCATAGACTTTTTGTCTCCAGCTGGTAGTGCTTTTCAGGAGAGGGATCGAGACTACAAAAAGGAAGGACAAACACCCCAGAGCACCCCTCTCACTTCCTGCCCATCACATTCATGGCATCTGAAACAACAAAGGAAGCATTCATTGGACCTTGAGAGAATGCATCCTGATCTAAGAAATTTGGTCAATAGAAGCGTGGGGTGAGAAAATGAACTATGTTAAATCCAAAGCACATTAAGGTAGGCACTAATTGTGTTTTGTCTTTATTTTTCTTGTAACCATTTCTGAGTTATGCTCCATAACTTGTACTCACTTAAAATCTTTCTCTTTGTGGTTCATAAACTTGTTTTACTGTTTTATCCAGTATGTTTAAATTGAAGTATTTGGGAAACTCCATTTGGGGTGGCCAGTTGTGTGCATGTTATTTCTATTAAAGAAAGAATGGACTTGTTATAACTTCTATTGTCCAGGACAGAGTGGGGCAGGACAGGACACACATTTCTGGGAGAAAATCTGAGACTGGATGTGTGTTGTGGTCACACTGCAGTAAAACCAAGGCTGGTGAGAAACCCACAAGGCCTCTGCCAATCTGACCTGGGGAAAAGCTCCTTCTCCACCTCACACATGTAGCTCAGCTAAACCGTGAGCATGTGAGCAAGAACCAGCCTGTCAAGTACCTCTTGGGAAAAAACTCAGTTCCACTTTGGAGCCCTGGCTCTCCCCATCCAAGGCTCATCTCCACCAGGAGACAAGGTGTCATTATCAGCCCTCTTTGTGTGCCCAGCTGGGATTCCCATTGCCATTGAGCACCAGGGACTATGTAGGAGCTGAGTCCTGCAGCTCTAGCATTTCATGGAGAGATGCTCATGTGTCACTAGGACCATGTTAGAGGTGCTGGGAAATCACAATGGAAGGAGCCATTTGAGAGACACCTTAATGGAGTATGTCTCAAGCAAGACCAACTGAGCAAAGAGTACGTTGTTTACAGCCTTTTGTTTGAGGTCTCTGTACATTTATGGTGCCCCAAAGGCCAGCTCAATGGGAGAGGAGTCAGGGATGAGAACTCTTTGATTCAACAATAAGGAAGACATTTTTTCTCTCTCTCCACTCCCAAATCTAGGGAGATCAAATGTATAACCCCGTGTTAATGCAGGGGAAAGGCTGAGAAATGAAAGGCCTGAAGGTGGGGAAAATGGAAAATTCCAAATCGTATCTTGGCGTTGTCTTGCCAGCTCCTGCACTGTATGCTTCCCATGTTTTGTTCGATAGGTCAGTTACAATCCACGCCATAAAGCAGAGAGGATGGGTGACGTCTATGGCCGAGCTGACATTGCTTGGGGGTTTTCTGCGTTCCAGTTCTTGACTTTCCACCATTAAAGCTGCATTAATGTTTCTTTTGGTCTTTAAAATTAAACAAGTTAGAAATGTTCCACTCAAGCCACTCTCCTCAAGCGACTGAAGGAATCTGCTGGTATGACATAGCGGGGACGCTGATGACGTGACTAAGCGTATACTGCAGTGAAAATGAGACTAAACACTCCAAAGAGGAACTGAGCTTAACCTACGACTGTTCCCAGTCTCCAGCTCTATAAGTGATGGCAGGAACAGGCTAGTGAGAGTGATCGCTAGGAGTGACATCCCCACATTACTGCAGTGCGCACTACAAGGGGTGTGGGCTTGCATTCGGGGGCGGGGGGGGCAAAATACTGGTTCGGAAGGGAGGTTGCGTTGGCTCTGGCCCTAAGATGCAGCTATGGTTCTGTGGAACTCCGACGGGAGGGAGATGCTGAAAGCAGACAGGCGTTTCCTTTTCAACCAAACTGATTTTTGTGACAACTTTGTTGCATTTTGGTGGCCTCAGATGCCCAGATACAAGGCTGGCAAGCCTGGGGTGTCCGGGGGCATCCCCCAGGGGACAGAGTTCAACACCAAGCAGCAGAGGCATCCATTTCAGGGCCCTAGCACGAGCACCCCCTTTCATTGCTAAAGCTCGGCCGTCCCTGGAGCGAGGGAAGGGAGGGTGTCTCATTGCAGGATACGGGGAGATGGATGGTGGCTTTCAGGTATGCAAATCGGAGAATGACTGACACTGACTGGAGGAAAGTGCCACAATATTTGGAACTCCTTCACTTTCCCTGTTTTCAATCCCGGTTGTGAATGGGACGCAGCGTGCTGCAGCGACGGGGGCTGGTTCGGCTCCAAGGTGGGCAGGATGCACCGCGCTCTGCCGGCAGCACTGTGCTCCCCCACATGGGGTCCCTCTTCACCTACGTTACGCTCCCACATATCCCTCGCCAGCAGCGCGGCTGCCAATCCAGCTCCTGCCCATTCATCATGTGGAGACCGGCAAGTCCTTTCACAGACAATGAGGGAAAACCAGCTTTTTCAGGAGAGCCACTTTGTTGTTTATACAAAGGAGTTTGGCTGTTAACACATGTAAGGTAATGGGATCCCCACTGGCTCTTTCCAGGGCCCGCCCGCACATGGCTGTGCTGATGGATTGCCCACACCATTCATCTAAATGATGTCCCAGGCAATAAGCTGCTTGCTTAACCTGCGGGCCGGCTGGTGACCGGTTAGCGCGCTCTTCCTCCCAATTACCAGCAGTGCAATCAGCAGCAGCCCCCGTCCAGGCCACGCAGCGTGTGAAATGGCCAGAAATCCCCCTGTCAAGTTGTTGGCAAAGCTCCTTAACTAAATGGCCTCTAAATAAGTTTTATCACAGGTCCCTCCCTCCCCTCAGCGCTGCCCCTTCCCTTCCCCATAGGCAGCGCCTCCTCCCCCCACCCCACCTGACTTGCTTAGGAAGTTTCTTGCCCCACTGCTGGAGTCACCAGCACAAGGCTCCTGCACTTCCACGCCCCTGCCCCAGGGATGTGCCCTGTCTGTGGTAGCTGGGCTGGAGGAGGAAGTGAGGGGGACCAGCAGGAACATGCCAGGCTTTGCACAGCAGGCCGGGTGTGCAGTCGCAGCATGGGTAGAAACCACTGGGCGTGTTAGCATGGGAAGCTCCTGGAGACAGGGACCACGTGCACCAGCTATAGTCAAGCCAGGCATGCCAGACAAGTCATAGGGCCGACAGCTGGCATTTCTTTGCTTACGCAGACAATGCAAAATAGGAACTACTGGCAGGATGTAGCTGTGAGCGGAGAAGAGCAGCCTGGCCTCTCGTCCGTCTTGAATTGCTGTGCTGAGTCTCAGCTCCAGGCTGGCATTGGCCGCTTGGCAACACACAGCCACAACAGCAACTTACTGGAAAAATCCAACAAGGATGAAGTACATGACGGGCAAAGAGCCCAAGTGTGTCGACCGCACCCCAGGGCTGGGGGTTTCGTTCCATTTCTCCTGAAGGGCAATAATTCACTAGTGTGCTTGAGAGGAAAACCAGAAAGAAGCTGTTGCATACTGCAGTCTCATGAGACTGGCAGCTAAGCAGATTTCCCCTGGAACAGATCGGATCCCGCAAGCAGGCCCACATATTTTTGGACAAACTCACGTGCGGCAACGGTGGGCACGCTCAGACTCCACACTAATGCCCTGGATGAACTTGCAGCTGTATGACCACAAGTGTCCGCCAGTGGGGTGAAGAGTCTGACCCCAGCGTGTGCAAGGGTGCAACGTTCAGCCCTCGCACGTGTGCTGGTGCCAGTCTGGTGGAAGGACACAGGCAGCGTTAGTGTTAAAGTGCGTGGTGCACAGACAGTTCTGCCAGCTTAGTGCTGGTGGCGAGGGTGTGTCTTTGCACTGGTAGCTCTGCACATGCCCGTCCAGAACATCTCTCTGCTGCTTCGCCGAGAAGCAGCCTTCATCGAGGCTCCGAACTTGGAGTCCAGGTGTGGAGGGCAGATGCAGAAAATGACTTCCCGCTGGGTTTGACCAGCCACTTCTAGCCACTAGGGACACAGCAGACACCTGGACTCCACGTGGCATATCCTTTTAGAGCCAGCTGACCTTCTCATTTCTGGTTTATAAATGTTACTTCATGGAAGGCCTAAGAAGCGGTTTTACAGCAAGGTGTGTGTTCGCTGTCCCGCGGCACAGCCCTAGTGCAGACGAGGCTCCGTAGCTTTTACCGCAGTGTAGCTAGGCAGGGTCCACTCTATACCCTCTGCTGAGACTGACCTCACCCAGCGATATCCTGGGAAAACTAGAGGCCTTGGCCACACTCGGATTTTACAGCGAGAGCTCCCTCACGTTCATCATCTCACGTTTAAAACCCACCTTTCACGGGAGTGCAGACAGCCAGTAAAACGGAGCCCTGAGGAGTATGTCAGCTTTTAGCTACAGCGAGGGTCAGATCCTCCGATGGCATAAATCAGCATTGCTCCAGTGCACGCAATGGAGCCAGATCCCCAGCCGGCCCACACCAACATTAAGGGATTTCTGCTGATTTTAGCAGCGGGGGCCTGACCCACTGACTAGTGGTGGCTAGTATATTATTATTTGCATGGCACATTGTATATATTACACATATCTGGTTAGCAGTCGTCTTATCAGAACACCGAGGGGTCTCTGTGTGCAGCCACAGAATGAAGTGGCAGTCCCTGCTTTCGGCAGTGTACCCTAAACTTCACTGAGATTCCACTGAGCTGCACCAGCGGGAATCTGGCCAAAGATGAATTATTATTATATTATGGGGAGCCAAGAGTTTTTGCCTGCTTTTGATGGACAGACAGGAGCCAGCTCGCCTTAAACAGAATGTTTTGCTTTCTTCCCAGATTCAGCGTGGCTGCGGAAGAAGATGGCCCAGCTGTGTTTCCAGGCTGAGGGGGTGAGCCGCACCCCCCCAAGGATGCAGTTGGCTCTTTCACGCTGGGCTGTATGAAAGTGAGGCCTGAGTCACGATAATCATTAAAATTATTAGTGTCCACCCTTTGGAATAAGGGGGAAAATTGCATAAAAACATTTTGATTTGATGAAGACACCATCAGAGGACCTAATCAAGCCAGCTACTCCATCAAGGGCTCATTCACCTGCTCGTGATTTATGGCATCTTGTGCCAACAATGCCCCCTGCCTTATATATCGGACAAACAGGACAATCTCTCAGCAAAAGAAGAAATAGACACAAGTCTGACATCAGAAATAACAACACTCAAAAACCAGTAGGGGAACACTTCAATCTCCCTGCTCACTCCGCTGATGCTTTGTTAATAGCGGTGCTCAAACAAATGGGTAACAAATCGCAGCTTCAAAGAGAAACTACAGAACTGGAATTTATATGTGGATTTGACTCCGTTGCCTCAGGGTTAAACACGGACTATGGATTTTTTTCTCATTACAACAGGTGATTTGTCCTCACCTTCCTCTATATTCTGTTCCCCAGTGTTTGGACCTTAACATCTGCTTTGATTTGCTGTTACAGCCTGACCTGATCCTATCTCTTACACTTCCCTGCATTTAATTTCTTCCCACTCTATACGTTCCCCATCTTCAAAGCATCAGACGAAGTGGGATTTTTCTCCCATGAAAGCTCATGCAATAAATAAATGTGTTAGTCTTTAAAACGGTCACAGGACTCCTAGGGTTTTTGTTTGTTTGTTTGCATTCTATAATAAAAAGTTTTAGTTCTTGCAAAGATAATATGAATGTTGAATGTCAAAGCAATAGACAGCTGCCTGAATTTTACCAAATGAATTCAGGAAACTGGTATGTAGTTTCTTGAGTTGTCACAACTGGGGTTGGAACTTTAGAACCTGAGTGAGACAGGTGAATGTGTTCCACCTGTAAAGAAATCAATGGTTCCTTCCAGGTCCCGGCATTCTCCATCTCTTAGCAGAGCTCAGAAGGATGAGGGCAGCTGCTGGATGAGTTCTTACAGCAGCAGCACGCTACTGGGGATGCAATGGGAAACCCTGGCTACCATCTTGCTGAGAAACAGGGAGCTGGCTTTAGTAACTCTGAAAGGGCCCTGTAACCCCTAAGGCAATGAGAAACCAGTCCCAACAGCCTCAGGCACAAAGGAACTAAAAAGGAAGTATCCGTCGCTAGCTACAAATTACCAGCAAAGATAAGAGCATGGCTGTATCCATGGCTAGCAGTTTCGCAGGCTCCCCAGGATGCTGGGGATGCGCAGACTCCTGAAAACCAGCCCTGCCTGGGACATTGCCAACAGGAGCCAAGCGTGTGTGGCATGATCTCCTGATCTGCATCTGCCAAGAGAAATTGACTCACACCAGCCAATATGGGCCTGTCCAATGGAGGGGTGAACGACACAGAGAGGCATCTCTCAGAGTACCCTCCCCATCTGCTCTAAGGAAGAGAAGAAATAAAACAGGTTTTAGGTATGAAGATGGGGGAGAGTCAAGGAGGAAGAACACCCAGCTATTGCCACTGTCTGATACAATGCTAATGATTCGAAATGATGGCTAATTTGACAAGCCAGTTGACTCACAATGATAGCATTTGACTTCTTGACTAATGACAAGGGATGCACTCTCTGCTAGTGCAACGTACAGTTGAATAGCCTTGGGCGATCACCCAATCAAATGTGCAAAATGTTGCAAAGTAAATTGTCTAATAAAGCAATAAAGTAAGGGGCTTGCTAAATGATTTGTCTTTTAACTATTGTAATGGAATTTTTTTAACATTGTTTTATGTCGGAAAGCAAAAATTATTACAAGTAATTAGAGTCATTTTGATTCAGATCTCTGCTTGGGCTTGACATATTTTGCATACTTCCACTGCATCTAACAAGTCAGCTCATAAAAACGCAGCCAGCTTATGAGATCTGCAGCTCAGGCGAGATTGGAGGTTGTCTAAACTAGTGTAAAACTGCCTTTGCTTTAGAGCGAGAGAGATGGGGGAGACCGACATCACATAAATTTATTTGGTCTCATTAAGGAGGAAGGAAGGTTCTGCATTCCAATATAGCTGCAGTATCCCCTTCCTGCAGCCAGCAACTGCAAAGTGCCACCTCCATGGAGATTCCGCATGGGAACCTCGCTCCCTTCTACCTATGAGGCTGCTATCTGAAGGGCTTTGCAGCTGCAGAAACAAAACTCAGATGGAAAGCTTAATATTTCCTCCTAATTCTTCAGCTATTCAGAACATGCTCAGCCGGAGGCAGCGTCTTTAAGCACGTATTCATCCACACGAGCTCCCAACTGGAAAGCCTTTTGGAAGCTCCGATCACCAGTCAGCTAAGCGATTTGGGAAGTGGTGTCTGCCTCGTGCGCCGCAGCTGTCTGGGATAACAATATTGCTAACATCATCCCACCCAAAGAGACTTTCTGTCAGCTAAAATGGTGGCCACTTTGCCTTTGACTATTAAAAACCTGTCCCTCTCAAGCCAGGTTCAAGTCATTGTTGTGTGGACTACATTCTTTGATTTGTACAGTGCCTAGCACAACGGGGGTACTGATGTGGCTTGGCGGTTTGGGTGGGACTGCCGTACAAACAGCCAATAATCACTGGCATGTCTCAGGACGCAGAGCGAGTGGATGTTGAGAGGCCATGTTCCCCTGTAGCCTCCATCTCTGAATGGTCTTTCTTCTGCATGTTTAGGGTAGCCACCAGCATTTCAATGTCTTTCTTTAATTGAATGAATGATTATGCATCATCAAGCCCCAGGGCTGCTTGGGAGGTATCATGTTGAGGCAGTTTCACAGCTATGGGGAGTCCAAGTTTTAGATTTACACTGAATGTGTCTTGCTCCTTGGAGTAAATCCCACCCGGGAGAGTTGTGGCAGGGCCAGAAGGGGCTTTTGGGGCGGGTGAAGCAGGCGCCCGCCTAAGTCCTCCACCAATAAGGGGCCCTGACCCTAACTCAGTGGACAGCAGGAGTGGTCGTCTGCTTTGCCTACCCCAAAAGACGCGTCAGAAAACCTACAGGGGTCCCCACAATGGGCCTTGGCCTAGGGCCCCAGATAACCCGAGACGGCACCTGGGCAGGGGTGTGTGGGGACAGTGAGCGCAGAGCACTGTAAAACAGAGCATGGAACTCATGTATTAGAGTCATTGTGTCCCGATAAGGGAACGTCCAGCCCTTTTCATGAGCCATTTCCCTACAAAGCAGGCCAGTTAGCGGCTCCATACGATGAGCTCACCCTGGCGTCTGTATTGATTTCGCCGTATAATCGCTTGTCTAGCGTTACGCATTTGCGTTTGCTCCTTCCCAAGTGTTAGAACAATTACCCTGGAAATAAGCAAATTAAATACAATTCTACGAATATACCATGCGTTTATTTCTAAGAAATAGATGCACGATGATTATGACACAATTTAAAACTGAAAATAATATTACTCAACTTTTAATGGGAATTTTGGGCCTGCGTGTTCGAACAAAGTTCCTTTATCTATTCTTGGAGTAAGGTTCAGCAAAGAGCATCTCAGTGTGGAAGTTATGTCCAAGCAATTTCGATGCCAGGAGGAACAGCAGTGGGATATTTAAAATGCACCCCCCTCCCGCAGCAAAGGCCAATGTGCACCTGGGAGCTTTGCTGCAGTGGGGGCATTTTAAACCTCCCGGGCACGCAGCAGCTCATTGCCTTACTCCTTCCCCCATTCCCACTCAGCACCCCTACGAGGGGAAGGGGGCGGGTCAGTCGCACTATGCCCGCGGAGCACGGGTCTAGGAGAAACACTGGTCTAGGAGAGCAGTTCCCAAGCACTTTTAAAAGTGGCCCCCCAATCCCCTCCCGCTGCAGAAGGGAGCTGCTGCCTAGGCACCCAGGTAGCACCCACGCATAGGACCACGGGACGTGTGGCTTCCCTGCTGCAGCCAGGGGATGGGAGATCAGTGAGAAGGGAGGCAGCCTCCTCGCTGAACTCTTTCCGTCGGGCTGCAGAGAGGGGTGGGGGTATCTGTGGCCCTCGAGCCACATAGGTTGGGAACCAGTGGTCTAGGGTGCCAGCAACGCCTAGCACCTCCACACCTCCATCCCTGGGAGGGTTATTAAGGAAGTCACCCATCCTCACCGTACTCTGGGAGGTGGGAAGGTCTTGCGAGCCCCACTTGAGAGACAGGGATGCTGAGATGCGCACTGACAAGCCCACGCCATAAGCTAGTGGAGAGAGCAAATCCGAGGAGAACCCAGCCAGATTCCTAGGAGACTCTGCCTCTCTGGCTCTGGAGGGAGTGTGCTGACAATCAGGTGGGATCTTTTACTCGCTGTTTTACGTATCATGCGCAGGACACAGCATCTCTGGGCCAGATCTTATTCCTTTGTTTTGTCCTGTTTGCAACCCCTGGTTTTATCTCAGTAAGATAGATTGCCTGGAGCTGTGAGACAAAGGTGATAGGGAGGCAGAGGATGATGGATAATGTGCAGATGATTAGAGGACAGGCTGCACAAATTCAGATGGAGAAAAATGTTCCCCAAAAATGTCACATCTCTTCCCCTTTGGTAAATTCAGTCCCCAAACCATGGTTTTAAGTGTGTCTTCTACCACAAAACCTCATCAAAGGTAAAGTTTATTTCTTAAGGGGTCTCTTGTGGCTCTGCTCTTTGCTACATAGGGTTGTGTTGCTTATCAGAGCTCCCTCGCATTGTTGGCAGCATCAGAGCTTCCCAAAATGCTCAGTGTTTGGGCAATGGGGGTACTTTATCACCCACCAAGCACCAGCCATGCTGTGCGCAAGGTACTTTGCATCCTGGTCCTGCCCCGAGGGGCTAGCATACTGGGTCAGGTGGGAAGAGTGCCCAGGGCAGGAGCTGGGATCTTGGGGTAAGAGGACACACTATGGGACAGGCTGCTCTTGGGGGACTGGGCTCAGGGGACGATCCAAACTCAGTCAGGGCTTCCTGACTGAGAAGCCAGAGAACATCTGTGCTGCAGCGAGCTGGAGGGGGCACAGAGCGGCCGACGTGGCGCAATGTGGCCTCTCCCTGAGACCGGAGAAGGCGCCCAAGAGCCTGCTCCCATGAGCGCTGGTTCCAGCCACAGCCGGGCAGGCGTCAGGCTGCAAGGGGCTGCTACTGCACATTGAGGTGCTATTTTGGGACCCGGTCGCCCCTCTCATCCAGAGCCAGTGTGAGCCTGACAAGCTGTCCTTAGACTGCAGTGGGGCCAGAGGCTGACAGCCAGCCCTTGTCCAGGACGTCCGGGCGCCGGCTGCACCGACTGCTGCCTCGAGGCCCTGCTCCTCAGATAAGAGGGTATAAAACCTGGCTGTCTGGAACCGCCCGCATGCCCGGCGCTGCATAGAAAGCAGGGGAAATCCACAGCTGCATGCAGCCATCAGGTGAGAAATGTGGAGGAACGCGGAGGGCTGGGTGATAGCTAGTTATCGACAAGTTGATGGCTGGCGCACTAGACTGCCCGAGGATATCAAGGCAGCAGCCCCTTCAGAGCGGGGCTCTGCGAAGAGTTAGCTGGCAGCTGAGCTGCACTGGGCTTTGAGTTTCCTCCACCGTCTCATTAATCCTGATTTACAGAAACAGGCAGCAGGCTGGGGCCTCTTAACAGGCTGTCCAGGCTGCTGATTTGCCTTCACTGCAGACTAGGCCATAGTGAATTATTCAAATCAGCAGTGGAGAAGGGAAGAGAGGCTGCAGGTTAGCCGGCAACCCCCCCACGCCACCAACATCCTTCTGCATGTGCACCGCTACACAGCCCTGCTCATGTCTGTGCATCAACCTCGTTAGCATGCACACGGCCCTTCCCAGGCTCCTCCTGGCTGCCGGCGGGTGGAGGGGTCAGACATCCCCACTGGAGGTGGAAACAGGGTGGATCATTTGTAAGCACCTCGGTGCTTTAGTAATGGATCCAAACTGACATTCCCACCTGCCTGTCCCCAGGGGGAGGTTTTGACAGAGAGTGCTGGGGAAGCATGTGCTGAGATAATGACAGCAGCCTTCAGTAGGAGGGACGGGAGGGGGGTGTGTGTGTGTGTGTGTGTGTGTGTGTGTGTGTGTGTGTGTGTGTGAGAGAGAGAGAGAGAGAGAGAGAGAGAGGGAGAGGAGCGGGGAGTGCCGGATGCCCTCATCAGAAATTCTAACATCCCCTTTCGGGAGGCCATGGCCACAGTCTAAACAGCCAGATCCCACATTTCCACAGCCAGCGATCAAGACAAGACAGCAATGTCACAGGGAAGACATTCAGAGACGGGCAGGGACAAACACTGGCCAAAGATGCCTTCTTCTGGGCACCACGGCAATGGATAGAACCGCTTTGTGGACGAGGCCTGGATGTGAGATGCACTCTCATATGGGAAGAAAACACAATCAATAATGAGAAGCGTCAGAGCAGAGCCCCACAGAACAAGAGGATGGTCCCTGCCCCAAAGACCTTACACTCCGTGTGAGACAAGAGACAACAGAGGGATCCAGACAGGGCACTGAACTGCTCAGCGTGTCTAACTGTTGTCAAGTTGCACATTTGACACTTTGCTTATGAAAGCAGCTAGCTCTGAACAGCAAAGATCCCCTTCCTCCCATGGCAGCTCCTGAACGACTGCGCTTCCCAGCCTTCCCTGAGCTGCGTTAAGTGCCCCTGATGGCAGGGGAAATGCTGAATGTGGGACTTGGCAGGTAAATAAAGGGAAAATATTAGGCTGCCAAAAATCCGAATAGAATCTGAAATATTTAAATCTGCTTCCAGGAACAGCTCCTCCCTCGGGCTGTACACCTGTTAGGTTACTAGCCGGTTTGCATTCACGTCAAAGGCCAATGCTAAAATGGAGACAGTAACACAAAGTGCTTTCCCTGGCTCAATCAGGACACATGGACGCAATATACAGCTGGGTTTACAGCCTGAGGAGAAAGGCTGGAAGTGTCGGCAGCTGTGCGTTATTGTGGAGCAGGTGCTGGGTTCTGACCCTCCAGCGGGAACATCCAAACCTGGTACAGACAAAAACTCTGATCCAGGCTCATCCCCCTGTCCCGATCACTGAGCCCCAGGGGCATAACATTAGTGCAGGCTGCAGAGCCCTGGCCCAGCAATTCGGAGCGTTCTGCGCTGGGGCTGAAGCTGTGATGTCTGTTTCCAATCCACATCTGACATGATGACATCTGGGGTGAGGGCAGGAAGGCTGAAGGATGGATGTCACTGGAATTGCCTCATCTAAACTGAACAGCAGTGGATGGCATGGCTTTGCCAACCGTTGCACTCAAAATCCTGAGCCAGGCCCCCACGCAGGGCTCTTTTTCGTCACTTTCTTTTCCTGGAGCCCTCCAGAGTCAGTAGCGCTGCACACGCACGTCTCTCTGTGGCCAGGAGGGCAAGGAACTGACCGGTGGGTGAACGACAGTGGAGATTCTCTGGCAATCTTTCCTCCAGGAGCTGGGAGTGTATGAAAACTAGCTACTCTCTCTCACGAGACTCACGATAAAAGACTCTAGCTGGAGAGATTTGGGCCGGGTTTGAAACCCCATGCTGCCCGCTCTAGTCCAATGGCAGCAGATGGTCACGTCATCAAGGAAGATGGGAGCTGGTGATGTCAATGGTTTTGATGGAATCACTGATGTACATCAAGGACACCTGAGCTTACGTCTCTCGTAGGAGCAGGGCCTAAACCTGAATGCAGCGTGACCGTGTAGTCTTGTTGAGACTTAGCGTCTCGTTTTCAGTGGCTTTGAACTCCCATTGAGATTTTTCAGCTTTGTGGGTGCTCACAGTGTCCCCCCCCACCTCCGTCTGTTCCTGTTTGGAGAGGAGAAGACCCCAGCCAGAGTCATGGGTTCAGCTGCGTATTTTATGGTGACATTTGACTGCCCGGATGACAGGCATTTCCCATCCACCGGTAAACAGAATGCAGACGCTTGTTTATTACTTCTCTGCTTAGCTAATAATGCCTTAATAAAACAGTTTAATGACATGAAATGCCCTTTATTAAACATAACTACCATACCTATGGCCACATTCATTACACAAGGAAGTAAAGCTGCTCTGGTGCCATGGACTCCTCTTCAGTACGGTTCTATTTACGTCGTGATTTCCCCGCACATGCACTGGAATGACTGGAAATTAAAGAGCAGTTTTCATTAAGGAGGATTGCAAGCCTTTACCTGAGCTGTCATTAAACGCTGCATCTGGCCCTGTTCCCGTCACCCCCAAAGCGAAGCCGAGGCAATAAATAGCAGTCACACAGTGGCCTGCCTCAGTCTAGGTGGCCACCACTGAGCCTGCCGCTTCCTTCCATTTGTGGGGCCCTTCTGGAAGGAGGCAGCTGAGGTATCTTTTGTCCAATTAATCAAGCCCAGACTCTATTTGTATTGCAGAATTGTTGTGCTTAGCAGCAACCAGGCTTCTTTTGCGTATCTGCAACTGCGAATGCTCCTTGCCCTGAAACCCTACTGGAGACTGGTCAGTAGTGACCAATTACTCCGTTAGCTAGAGATACATTTTCCAGTAAGCAATTGGCATAAGTAGAGAATTTTAGTGCTGCAGAACTGAAAGGGATGTTACGCCCCTTTTCCCCAGAGGAGGCAAGGGGCAACTTCAGGATAATTAAGAACCTGAGATCCAGGACTCCTGGTTAGACTGAGCCTTTGTGCCTGTCTGCCCAGGTCCAGGAAGGAGCCAGACACCGAGAGTAAATCAGGACTCTGGTGCAGGGACTTTCCACGCATGCACCCCCAGATGCTGGCGTCACGCTGTACAGGTTAGTAAGTGACTCGGCTGGCCAATGCAGAGGGCTGCCAGCGGGACCCAGATTAGCGAACTGGGGCACGGGGTTCCTACCTTACCTTGAAGTCAGCTGCTGTGAGCAAACCCCAGCAGGGAACAGCTGAGAAAGGAACAATGCTGCCATTAAAAGGCTGTAGGATGCTGTGGTGGCAGTGAACGGTGGGTCCTATAAAAGCTAATTATCTGTCTTTGTGACATTCGCGCCAGTAACTCAGCGCGGCCCAATGCAGGGACAGATCTGAAGCCAGGAAGCGGAATGCTAACAGGAGGAGTTTAAAACAAACACTGATCTTGGGAATGGATTACGAGTAGCCCGTGTTATAGGTGACTCAGGTTGGCCCTGCGAGCAATGCCACCTTGGAGTAACCAGGGTAAAATGACTGGGTTGGAGCTGGATCATAGTTCAGCTGGAATGAAATCAATGCACCATGTAAGGTCATCCTGCAGCCCTGAGCGCTCCATGAGACTGCTGGGGAGTCACAGACACACCTGGGAGAGCCTTCACACCTTCTTGCTTCCAACTCAGCTGTGCTGCCGGGAGGTTTCAAGGAAGACCTCTTTCACCTTTGGTGGGCACGAAAGAAGAGGGGACAGGCCAGGTGGGATGACAGCTCTGCAGCTAAATAGCTTCATGCCAGGCTGGATGCAGAGCAATACAAGGAAGAGTCCTACTCATTTTTCAGCTGCAGCAATTTTACGTGTAATTAAGTTTATTAATCACCTATATTAGTGACAAAATGGAGACACATGATGGTCGTAGCCTACCCCAGCAGACATTCATCTCACGGGTGTCTCTTCTGATTCCCAGAGCCCAATCACCATGAGAAATCATCGCTGTCCTGCAGGCATCTGGTGACAGGAAAAGCAAAGCCAGACACTCACCTCCTCCCAAAGTGCCCGACTTCATGTTATGCTCATGAGCTAGGAAGAAAACGGGGCACATCTCAGTCACTTCGCAGGACGTGGCCCAGGAAAAGCCAACAGAAGTCTGGAGTAAAGGTTGAAGAGGCTTCCATGGCTGGCTTTAATGAACTCCCTCTAAAGGATCCATCAGCACCGAGGTGGCCAGGAGTGACACATGTGGGCAATATCGGTATTAATTTATGGAGTGTTATCTATATTTATGGGTTTGCTCATTACTGTGGTGCTCGCTAAAGGGTAGCTAAGAATTAGATCGGTCTTAGCTTCGGTCAGCAGGATCCAAAATCAATAGCTGTAGACAGGCCCAATCAGATGGACAATATAGGTCTTCATTCCTTTGAAGTTTAACTCCACCAGTGTGGAATGAATCTGGGGGGTCTCAATTTGTAACCTTGGGGGATTCAGGCAGGAAATCCAAAAGAAAGAGCTTGAATGCAGTAAAAGAACCAGCTTCTGCTGAGACAGGGCGACGTACGGACTGCAGAATAGCAGGCTGTATGGGACTGAGAAGTAGTCAAAGAGTTGGGATGGAAATGCCAATCTCAGGCAAGACAATATGTGTTCAGGCCATGGGCGTTTTCATTCTTTTGTGTCCAGTCGCTACATTCCTAGGGATAAATAAATAACTCTGTCTGGGCTCAGGGTGTTTACCTGCTGGTCACAGATCCCACAGAAAAGTCTTTAGCAGGGGCCAAACCTTGCTGGACCTGCTGAGGAAATAGTTGTTGAAGAAGAGTGCTGTCACAGGTGATCCACTCGAGAAGGGGGCAAATGCCACCTGGAAGAAGAGCAGGTATAAGCCAGGCAGAGGTGCTGACACCATGAAGAGGCCAAGAGGAGATAAAAAATACAGTTCACCATGAAACCGCCACCCAGGCAGCCAAAGGCCCTCAGGTGGAGCCAGGAACCTCAGTGGCTTTGTAAAGGTTGCCCTTGACCCCAGGTCCCAGAAACAATCAGTTCAGGAATCCCAGGAATGTCCATCATCAAGTCTCTTTGGGCCTGGGTCAATGCAGTGAGCTCGATGGAAATAATCCCATTGGTTTGGATGGGCCCCTTGGGCGCCCGCCCTGGGTCAGCAGTCTTCTTTGATGATGGCACCATTATTCTCCCAGTTCCTTTCTCATTCAGGCTCCTGCCCCTCTCGGGCGCCCACAGAATCTCAAGGTGCTCAGGCTGGCAGCTCATGTGTCCAGGGGGGCTGGAGCACGTCTCATCACACGTGAACTCAGGCTCTTCGGTGCAGTTAGCATTCCTGAGCTTCGGGTACCAGCAGCGCTGGCTGGGAGGCCGACAATGCACCGCAGGGCAGAGTGCAGGGGAAGCCCCCGTCTCTTTGTAAGAGTGACTATTTGGGAAAGAACCGTAATAAAGTTTCTCTGCCACCTGTTAGACCAGTAGTAAAGCAGCTTGGAAACTGGTTTATTATTCAAATTGGACTTTAACATGCAATGACAGCTGGCAACGCTTTCCCAGAGTTAACTAAAATGTTCAATAAAATCCCAGTGAGATGAACGTGACGCACAGGAGTTGAAATCATGTCAGATATTTACAAATATGAAATATTCCAGTAGTCAAAGGTCGGCTTTAGTTACACTTTAGGAACAGGCCAGCACTTTCGCTGTTTCCTTTACACTCCTCAGGCCTGACTCTCTGCTCTGCTAACTTTGCCTGAACCCGATGGCTAATTAATTCCCCTGGTATAGTGTTCTAATGTAAAGCATTTCTCTTACCCTTTTCGACAGTCCTGTTCTCCTGCCTTACGCTGCTCACGTGAATCTGTGCCTAGCTCAGCAGGGAAAAGCTCCACTGGGGTTAGGAGCTTTTCGTCATGCTGCGAGTGGCTGTTCTGTTCTTTGAGTATTTGTGAACATTAATGTGGATAATTTCCATCTGGAGATGTCACTTGTTTGGGGACTGACTCGTCACTGGCTGGGAAATTTTGGCCCAAGGTCTTGGAGTGAGTCTGAAGGTGAACCAGCAACAGAACCCGATGAAAACTTCTGCGTTAGCTACACAAAGCCGCCTTTCCCCCACTGACCAGTAGGGTAGTAGCAAGCTGCATCCACACCCTGGGAAATTACAACCTTCGTGTGTATCCCCAGCAATTTAGTTGTCTTGGACCCACTTTGGGGAACTGAGCCCTTTTAGGGCTTAGAGGAAAATACCTTTTTTAACAGGTGTGGCTGGCAGGATCCCCAGCTCAGCCCACACGTCAGGAGTGGGTTCTTTCTCTTGGGTAATGGCCCATTTCCTGGTAAATCAAACCCTCTGAACCAGACCCTCAGCATCCAGCCATGAACTTTAAAGAGCCCTGAAATCCCAGCTCTGCTGCATAAGTGAGGTCCTGTTCTCCAGGGACTCAGTGCCGCGCAGTGGAATTTACCCACAGGACAGGCTGCATGGAGATGGCTGCTTTTCATTCTGTCTCTTGCTGAGTGTGGGCGTCAGCGGCCAGGACTGTATTTTTGTCTGTCTTTGTACAGCACCTAGAACAATGTAGGACCTACAGCAATGCACGTAATAAACAAGGGCTTGTCCACACTTACAGAGCAGCGCCCCAGGGCAGTGCTTCGTGAGGACTCTCCCGGCACCGGTGGGAGAACCGCTCTCCTCGGCGTGGACATGCCACCTCCCCAGGAGGCAGTAGCTGTGTCTGGTGGGGAAGCTCTCCTCTGCACACAGTGCTGGCAACGCCGGGGCTGGGTTGCCGAGTGATTCAGCTAGCTGACACAGGCTCCTCACGTAGACTATGCCCCATACAACAGCAGCTCAGAATCCAGGAGTGCGGCCCGTTTCCCACTGCACCAACTTTCTACAGCAGCCAACACAGTGGTGCCTGGGGGTGCAGCGGGCAGCTGGGCTACCCAGCCCACGAATGGCGCAGCATGCAATGCCTTCGACTCTGCTGCCAATACGCCCCTGCAGCTGGGGCTGGAGGCTGGGTCTGCGTGTAAGGGAAGTGCTGGGGCTCAGGAGGCGGCTGTATCGTGGTTGGTGCTGTTTGGGGCCGCACCCCAGGATTCTGGCAGTGAGAACAACACTCAGCTCTCATATCCCCTGCTACTGGGTCGGGAAATCCTGCCCCACCCCGTGGACGAGAAGAGGCTCCGTGGCGTCAGCCCAGCTTTGTTTCAGCGGCCTAGCTGGGCGTCGGGTTTGTGGGAACCAAGAGGAGTTGCAGACGCTCTGGAAGTTCCTGGGGGCAGGTCAGGTGCCCAGCCCAGCACAAACTCTCCAGCCGCTTTCCTCTGGCAGCCTCCAAAGGCTCAGCCTATTAATGACTCGCTGCTCTTCGTGGCCCCAGGTGAAGCCAGAGGCTGCAAACTCCTCATTTAGCCTTGCGCATGGTTATTAGCTCTGCTAACCGAATGCTGGGCATCGCTTAGATGTGGCCTGGCCCTTTCGTTCTGGCTGAATTTAGTGTGCGCCACGTAGAAAATACTAGCGGGAGACTGTTAAAGTGAGGAGGCTCCCTGCATAATCTCCACTAACTGGCTGCAACATGCCCCCAAACGTGAGCTGCTTTCTGCTGCCCCCAGCTCTGCTGGGCTCCACATTTGTGTTTCCTCCTGTTAATGAAAGGAGAGCTGCCGTGGCAATGATTATTTGTGGGGGAAAAGTCATCACCTGCCTTTCATCTCACCTGAGAGCTCTTGAGCCGTTAGCTTCGCCCCAGGCTGAGAGAAGGTCAGTCTAACTGGAACTCACATGCTCCGCTCAGGGGCCTAGATGAAATCCCTATAGCAAAAGAAACTTCATGGGAGCTAAAGTGCAGCAAGCAGAGCCCTTCTTCGCGTGACCACATTAGCCAGAGTTTTCAGACAGATGAGCCCCAAGCGCCTGCCAGGACACTGGGTCCCCCGGACTGTGAGTCACCTGGGCCCAGCAATGGGGGGGTGGAACAGCAAGTTGAGCGGGAAGCGCCGTGTCCAGGGAAGGGCAGTGAGGACAATTGAAAAGTAATGTGTGAAGTAATCTTAGGAGCTTCCTTCCTGTGGGTGTCATGGAAGAAATGGGGCTTTTAGCTTCTCTCTCTCTGCAGTCCAGCTATGTAGGGACAGTCCGAGAATCCCCCCTTGAAATAGCTGATACGAGTGGAAGGCCAAGAAAGCGACATGTATGCTGTGCTCAACACTCTAGACATGGACCGCATCACTGGACAGGGGAATATTCATTGCATGTTAAGATCCCAGTGAAAACAGCTTTGCCACTAAGCTAGAATGTATCCCCGGGTGTAATTGCACTGAAATCAATGAGTAAATTGCCCCAGGGATGACTTTGGCCTGATATGTTCTAATAAAGATTTAGTGCTGCTATGACAGCTTTAATTTTCTGTTAGTGAGCGTGCATGGTAGTTAATATGACAGCAGGATTGCTGGCGATACTGACATTAAAGGCATGAATGGGGACATGATTTATACACATTTTCACTGTGTACTAACAGGCCCCTGGCTCCTTCCTTTTGTGAACTTCCCTGGAGTACAAGGGCCAGCAGGGCTCTGTTTAATTGAAAGGGGAGTCATCTGACACCAATGCGCTAGCTTCTGTGTTTCAGTGAGCAGAGGATGTGGTAGGGAAAACAAAGATCTACTGCAGAAAAGTTACCTGCAAACTGCTGAGTTTCTCACCCTGGATTTGCACGCAGGAGCTTAGTGTATCAGGACCATTATAAAACAGAAATGACACTGTGTGGCAGATAGCCGGGCAGATTTCGACAGATATGGGCCCAAATTGGCATCATTCCTTCACCTGAAACCCTGCAAATGTGGGGGTTCTTATTAAACTGGATTGAGACCTCAATCACTCCTTGTTTTGCAACCAAAACAAAGTGCCCTTTGGCCCATTTCCAATTGCATCTTGGAGGGCTCCGGGGAACTAGTGGGTTGTAAGAGAGAGGGGCAATGGGACACCTGTGGAAGGTGGAAGTGTGCTAAGGTGAAAGTTGTGCTTACTGTACAGTCTTTGCAGAAAGAGTCAGAAGACATTTTTACTGGGAGTGTGGCAGGACAGCCGGAGAGGAAGGGTGCCTGGAATGATTGTGGGTGGCTGGGATATGGTTGGTGTTGCGTCAGTGCCTGGCTGAGCATGAGAAATACAACCCTTCTGATGCAGCAGTGAAATTAGCTCCAGCAGAACCCAGCAGCAGGAGCCTGAAGCCTGTGAGCAACGCCAGGAAGAAGGAAATCCCTTTCTGAGGACGGCAAGTGTCACACGCTGCTCGCCACAGCATGTTACCAATCGTAAATATAAATAAATGGTTCAAAGTTTCCTGTGATGTGGGCTAAGGACAAATTTAGGGTGCTAATTCATTAAAGAAGCTCATTTCATGTAAAGTGGTTCTCCGCTGTCAAATGAAAACTTTCCTCCGGCTGTTGAAATGCAGCTTGTTTTACAAAATGAAACATTTCCTGAAAAATGTCTGTCTTTGTGAGAATTCTACATTTTTCACAGTCTTTTTAGTGATATGCTTTAAACACATGAAGTTTTCAATTCTTTTAACAAAAATTTTAAAAATAAAAGGGTCAGTTTCAAAACCTGCAAAATGGAAATACTTATTTCTTGTTTCTGAATGTTGACAATCACGCGTTTGATGAGGCTGGCTAGTTCAAGCCTGGGAGAAGGGAGTTCTCAGCTGAAAGGACTAGCTGTAGAATGAGTTTGTCTTGCCATTTTTAGTGTTAAATAAAATACAATATTTCTGGAGGAGAGAGAAAAGCCAGTTCCCTGTTTGTGGCTGATGGTGTGCAGATGTGTCAGTGATGAGTGCCCGAGACATACTGGGGGAGAGAGATGAGAGAGAAAAGGAGAGCTCTCTTTGCCTCTACCAGCTAACACACATTGAAACAAGAACGTGTCTTGTTTACACAAGATTTTCGACCTGCGTGTTAAAAATACAAGTTGTTTCTTGTGTGGTTGTAGCCTATGGGCTTTGTAACAGGGGCCGCTGCCTTTGGGCCAATGGTGGCTTTACAGCACCCTTCCTCAGTTTCCCTTTCTCACAATCCCTTGAGAGTGCCACATAGTCAAAGAGCCCCTGCAGGATTTCTATTTTATTTACATCTAAACACACTCCACAATAAAGTTCAGCCCCGAAGGAACTGTCTCCTGAGCGGCTGGAGAACACAGAACAGCAGGCTCTGACTTCAGGATCTTGCTCACGCTCTTCTCTTCTCTCCTGGACTAAGGCGCCCCATGCTGGGAGCTGAGTACATTGAACAGCCTTTCTTTCTCAGGCCAGCTGCAGCCTCTCCTGGCTTAGACTCCCACTCTCTTCCCTGGCCTCTGCCCCTTCCTTTTACCTCCCCCAGTGGCCTAATTCGCGATAACCACCTGGGGAGGGGAGCTGGTCTGCTCACAGGCAAGGCTCTGGCTCCATTCCCCCTCCAACAGCCAGACCAGAGGAGCCTGGTGTGAGTTCAGAATCAGGCCCGTTTGCAGGACAGGAGCTGAGGTATTTCTCAGGCACGTATCCGTTGGGCATCTAAGTGCCGGCTGAGCGCAGCAGCTGGAGGAACTGGACTTCTGGCTTCATGGCCCCGTTTGCCATTTGTCGCCATCTTTCCTGGGCGCTGAGAGGAAACGGCAGGCGGGATTTCCCTCCCTCCCATAGCTCTCGGGTTCCTGATCTCACAGCCAGCCTCATCTGGGGCTGAGCAAAACTTCCAGCACCGAGCAGAGCCAACCTGGCCAGCACCTCTGCCCCTCCAGGTTCCTTGTCCCTAAAATCAGCCCAGCTGCTCAAGGCTTCTCCCATGGGGCCTGAGTCCCCAGGAGCCGGGGGTGTCAGTCTCGCCGTGATTGCTGGCCTTCGGTCTGTGGGTGCTTTGGAGAAGATAAAGGAGACACCTGTGAAGCGGGCCGCACACCCTGCTGTGCAGAGCGCCCTCCTGCTGGCGAGCGCGCAGCCTTTAGTTGCTCAACTAATTGGCACGAGAGAGTGATTAAAACTTATTCTGCTAAGAAATCAATAGGCCGAGCGACACCTTCTTGGGAAAATGTTTGCGGCTCTGAAAGCTCTCGCAGTTAGCTCAGCTCGGGGCTGCCATGCCAATGGAGACTGCCCACCCTCCCCTTTCGTCAAGTTGCCGCTGGGCGAGCTAGTCTGGAGGGCCCTGCTGAACCTCGGGACTGAGACAAGGGACCCACAGGGAAGAAGTGCGGCTCCTGGGTGGCTGGATGATGTTAACCCTTTCTGATGCTGAGAAAAGCGCAAGAGGCCGCTGGAGCACCAGTGTTAGGGCTTTAAATCTGCACCCTCCGCTTGCTTTTAGCTTAACGCAGCAGAATCAATAATGATTGATCGGGTTAAACTGAGCCCAGTGTTGGGGGAAGGGCAGACCATCTGTGTCACAGCCAAAGCGCAGAAAACAGAGGTGTTGCGCAAACACATGCAAGCGGGTTGAGGAAAAGGAGAGCAATCCATTTCCCAAAGAGGGCACTGGATGTGTCTCCCCCGCCCCTGCAATTAAACAGAAAGGAAACTCCAGACAGGAAATCTGCCTATAATCTCTGCATTGCTCGCTATAATGGACCCGCCGTACCACCTGAAAATAGATGTGGGCAACAGAGGCAATCACATACAGAAAGGCAGCGAGCCCCTACTGTTGCGGGAAGAACAAATTGCTCAGTCTGGCCATGGAACGCAAAAATTAAAAAAAAAAAAAGAAGAAAAATATTTTGTGTTGAATGAAACCTTTCCTTTCATTTCAGGTTTTCTCCTTTGAATTCTTTTTTGTGTCAAAAGTGATATAAACTTAGAAACAAAAATCCATTATGCCCTGAAAAGTCAAGAAATAAAATGATATTTTTTTGGAATTATTTTTTGTTTGTTTTTTTGTGATTTTTTTCCCCCTGATTGAAACAAGCAGGTGAATTTGATGCAACTTCACAAAATGTTTCCATTGACTTGAAGCTGCATTTTTCAGCCAAAAATGTCTCCCAGCTTTCCTGAGGATTCCCTGGTCTAATGAAGTCACACGTTGACGGTTATTGGAGCTAGACCAATTTACCCCGGAGAGGATCTGGTCTGCTGAGTCCAAAGATGTGAATGACAGGAGCCTTGGGACAATTAAAATATTGAGGACCATAGTGCAAAGAGCTACTTTAAACATACACAATGGTTCAGTTAAACCAAACCTGTGAGAGTCACTTTGCCAACTCCAAGCATTCAGAAACAAAGAGCTGGGCCTCAAAAAGAGAACAAAAGAAAACAAAAAAAGAGAGAAAGCCCTTGTGTTTTCCTGTTTCTCTCCCCTCAGCCTGTAAATTGTTTCTACTCGCTGGCGATGCCCCGTCTCCAGTGACAGGTTAGTCGGCTGCTCAGCACCTCTTTCTAGAGAGATGGGGATGGAGAAAAGCCAGGCTGACCTGCCAGAGCCCCTCCCTGTCTCTCCTAGGGCTGTTCTGTTCGGTCAGGGAGTTCATCTCTGCAGAGTAAACAAGCCCAGAAAGGCAGTAAGAGCAGAAGCCAAGTCTTGTTGGTACTGCAGTGTCCCCTTCCTGAGTGCGAAAGAGCTGGGTACCAGGAGCCCTCATTTGGGGAAGGATGGAGTGCACAGCCTCGCAGATGGGTTTCCCTTTGGGCTGGAGATCTTGCCCAGGGGACTCTGAGTTACTGGATGGCTTTGCCACTAACCGTAACTCACCGCTTATAAAGTGAAATTCAGCTTGACTGTTTGCTGCCCATAATAATAGGATTCAAAAGATGGAGGGGAAAAGTTTGCATTTTTTTCCTTCAAATTTCCATACTCAGATTTGATCAGAGCCTGCTGGGGATTGCAGTTCTGTTTGATCTCATTTTGTGTTGCATTTTTTGATGTTACATCTTGTCATGGTGTATTAAGTGCCATCAAGCTCCATAATGCAGTGACACGAGAACCTGATGCTACACGATCAACAAAAATGTGCTTGTCCCTAGAGAGATGCTGACTTTGGCATTTCCTCTCCCTATTTGCACCAGGAGTGGAAGGCAAAAGCCCTCTTCCAGGGCAGAGCCTGTGTCTGCCTCTGTATCCGCGAGAGGAAAAACAGAATGGAGTTCAATCTGATGGCCGGGCGCCTGACACCTGGATGGCAATGAGGCCTCAGACGAAAGGAAATATCCTTCTTCAGTGGTGGCTTGAAGAGCTTTGGGTTGTCAAAGAGCAGGTTTGGCAGGTTTCTGAAATATTTCCTGACTCTCACTCAGATTTTCAAATAACAGTGTGGTCACATTCGGAGGTGAGCAGACAGCCACTGCAGAACAAAAGGTGTCAGAGAGAGAAGTTAGTGGGTTCCAGGGCTGGATGGAGCAG
This sequence comes from Pelusios castaneus, assembly GCA_007922175.1. NCBI lineage: Eukaryota > Metazoa > Chordata > Testudines > Pelomedusidae > Pelusios > Pelusios castaneus. Next base: position 7,556,449 of record ML685954.1, read on the forward strand.
GGTTTCTGCAGCCCCAAATGGAGGAAGAACAGTGAGCGTCCACGTCCCTCTGTCCAGAGCTTTTTTGGCAACTGTAAACTTACCTTTTTTCCTGCTGAAAACTGGGTGGGAAAAGCAAAAAAAGAAAGCAGACACTTCCTGCCAACATTTTCTTTTACCCAATTTTCCACTGGAAAAGAATTTGACCAGCTCTATTATGTATGCATCACCCTGCCCCAAGCAACTCTGAGAAGGCAGGGGACACGGCGTAGCAGCAAGTGTAACCCAGCCCTGAGGATACACTTGGTTGCTGGGGTTGTTTTGCTGTTTGCTTCTTCCGTAGCACGGTGCTGGTGAGGATTTCTTTGAACAGCTGTCTCCGGGGTGCAAAAGTAGCTCAGTGTGAACACTCATTCCTTTCTCATCCCCCAGTGTGTTTCCTTTCAGCAGGCATTCTCCCCACTCTCTGATGGCTAACGCAGCCTCACACTGTTTGCTCTAGGAATACTTAGTGTTTTCATCCTCCGTCCTCATTACACACCCAACTAACAAATCCCCACCACATCCTGCTAGGTGAGCATTATTGCTCTTCCGCCCAGAGGAAGCTGAGGCAGAGGCTAAGTGATTTGCTGAAGGCTCCTTCGGACTTGTCTAAACAAAGACGTACCCGGGTAAATAAAGTTGTGACTGGAGCCCGGTTTAGTTACAGTGGTACAGCACCGTGTGTGGATAATCTTGTGCTGACTCAAACCTGGGTGTTTGAGGTATGTTAGTTTACCTTCTGCCTGCGTATTTACAGATACATCCAATTTTAAACCAGTACAAGGCAATCCCTGACAGAGCTAAGGTGAGGCCATAGGAATTTTTAGTTACATGCTTGTGCATAGATCAAGTAGTGAAAAGTGAATATATATATACACAAATGAAAGCAAACTGGGAAAACTGTTATTTTTCCAGACAGAAATCACCACTGAGGTGCACTGGTGAGTTTAGAAAGACCCCTTTTAGCTGGCATGCTCCTAACTGAGAGACAGAAAGATCAGCACTCTAGGTTCACATACACCAGGACCGCTTGAGAGTTCCACAGGGTTTTTTAGTCCATGATTATTCCCCTTATGGCACTTGCCTGGATTGCTCCACAATCACTAATATGTGAGTTGACTGATTTTCATGGTAATGTGCAAAACAAGAGCCTGTTCTCTCCAGCAGCAGTAGCACAGCGCAGCTGGGGTTCCTCTGAACGACGCGGTATGCAGTATCCAATGTAGTCAATCTGGCATGCCAAAGTAATTCTGAGTGAAATCCCAAGGGATTTATGTCAAGGACAAAATAGTATATCCCATGGGTAAATATAGTTAGCGCAGCTGCAAAACAGAATTTATTTCTTGTTTGTGATATCATTTTTAAAGTATGGCATAGGGAAAGCTTTAAAAATGAAATTATAGCATGCAATAAAAAAAGCTCATCGGCACTGTATTCAAATTATGCAACAGTAATATGCCAACTTCATAAATAAACATCTCTTATTAACCCTTCTCTTCACAAAATGGGCTTTTTTTTTTCAGAAATAAGCAGTCAGGATGATTTGCCAGAGAGAGCACCAGCAAACAACGACAAAGCATTTCTAATGAATGGTTTTCGTACCTGCAAAGTCTAGCATGTTAATTACACAAAGACAGAGTAATGTCTGAAACTATTATCTCAGACATCCTCTTCATTCAGTGCAGTAGTGGGGGAAGGGGAAGACTGGTGACTGAACAGGCTGGTGAATGTGGAAAGTTCCGTGAATTCCTGTTCATCCTACAAGTGACACAAGTTCCAATGTCTCAGCTTTGCTTGTCACAAGAGGTGGCCTTTCTCCCGATCCCAGACGTGGTATGGAGTCTGCTGGTCAGGGGCTAATAGATTCTTAGACCAGAAGCGACTATTATGAACATCCAGGTTGAGTTTCTGCTGTGACTGAGAACCCAACTCCGTGACTCCTGTATCACCTTCAATACGTACACTTGAATGAGAACAGATTTGTCCACTGAGACATCTCCATGTCTCACCCCACTGGATCTGCTGATGGCTGGGATGAACAGAAGCGATTTGACTGGTTGCTCCCTGCTGCTAGACGACTTTGTGAGAAGCACTGATATATATTCCTGAGACATTGGGAAAGGGGAGGAGGTCACAATCTGGTTTACAGAAAGACTTGAAAATATGGCCAGCTTGTGAATGGTGCAGCCCAGGGTCAGAATTGCTTAGGGTGGTCACCCGGCCTGCTGCAAAACAAAGAAGTAACAGCACATTTCTGCCCGGTGCTCTTCAGAATTTCTTTGACTATTTTACTAATTATCTGTATTTTTTGTGTTTAAATGTTTACTCCCTTCTTCGATGGAGCTGCTAGGCCGGGTTTCTGCTATTCCATTTCCAGTCAATTATTTTTCCTTTCAGCAAAGAAACCTTTCAGGTAAAATGGGAAAGCAAGGCCCTGAGCAATTATCGCAATTTATTTATTACTCATTTCTGCTGCACCTGTCATCATGGCACCGAGGTGCTCTGAATACAAGCTTTTTATCTAATTTGTATTTTAAGCTATTTAATTGTTAGCTATACCACGGCACTTTCCCCCCTTAGATTCCAGCATCTGACCAAATTCTAAGTCAGGAAATTCCATGTGCCTCTCCAAATTTCCATTAAATACAGTATCCATCACTTCCTGACCTAAAGAGTTCTGTTCAACAGCTTCCATGTTCAGCCCTAGAGGTGGCTGCAGACCCAACCCAAACTGCAAGGCTGGACAACATGACTGAGTGGGTCTCTTCCAGCTCAAACATCTCCGATTGAAAGAGACAAAAGAGTCTGTGAGCTGCTGATTTTCACAATGCCATTGGCTACTCTTTCCGCCTGGCTTTTCTACCAGTTACACTGGATGACTTTGAGTTATTAGGCAATGCACAAAGTGGCTAATCAATTTTGTTTGCATATGTAAGTTGAGACACTGTCATTTCATTAGCTCAAGTGAGGACGTAGCACTCTTATTGAGAAGTGTATGCTTAATTATATTTGCATATGAAAAATAGAGTCTAATTAGTTTGATTGATTATTATTTTAACCTTAATGACATTTTGAATATCTGTCCCAACTAATAGCAACCGTATCTCTAATAAATCACTGAATTTTTATGGCATGGTCTATGGAGCTGCCTTATGAAATATATTTTATTAATACAGCAGAATGTATCGAAACCGAAATGAGTCAAACAACTGCTCATTTATTGAACTATTTAAATGTCACTTTTATAATTCAGGAAATATGTTCTTCTGAACGACATCTGTAGGCTAGGGATACTCAAAATATTAGTTATTTCAGTAAAATATATTAAGGAAATAAAAATTCAATTATGTCATTTATTACACTAAATAAATGCATATTGACTAACATAACTGTTTTGAATTAACAGATGTACGGTCCTTCAAACTCTCTAATTTTCCATGAGAGATCTGGGCAGATGATTCTGTTCTCCAACACACAGCAGCAGACAGCATTCGGTTGAGAACAAGAACATGTGTTGTGCTGAGGAAGGCATCCTATGGTAGAACAAATTAGACGCAGGTTTCTAACCATTAGAGGTGTAAAGTTCTGGAATAACCTTCCAAGGGGAGTTGTGGGAGAAAAAACCATAACTGCTTTCAAATCTGAGCTTGATAAATGTATGGAGGGGATGGTATGATTAGCCTATTTTGGAAATTGACTGATATTTAGCTACATGTGGTGGATTTACAAGTGGCCTAAGAGGGGAGGGTACATGGGGTGGGTTCTGAGTTATTACAGAGAATTGTTTCTTGAATAACTGGCTGTTGAGACTTGCCCACGTGCTCAGGGTTTAACTGATCGCCATATTTGGGGTCGGGAAGGAATTTGCCCCCCGGGCTGATTGGCCTGGGCTCTGGGGGTTTTTCGCCTTCCTCTGTAGCACAGGGCATGGTTCACCTACCAGTGAATTCTCTGTATCTTAAAGTCCTTAAATCATGATTTAAGGAGGTAAATAACTCAGTCATAGGTTGGTGGCCTATTGCAGGAGTGGGTGGGGGAGGTCTTGAGGCCTGCATTTTGCAGGTCAGACTAGATGATCGTACTGGTCCCTTCTGACCTTAAAGTCTATGAGTCTATGAGAACACCCCCTTACATCACCTCTCTGGAATGCCACCCCAAGACATACAGGGTGGGAGGTGACTGCTGATTTGAAATGAAACGAGCCCTGGATGTAGACCAGCTCTAATTGTCTATTTGCTTTTCAGGCTCCACACTGCTCTCAGAGCATGTCCAACACAGAGAAGGCAAATTACTGCATCTTCAGTTCGAAATCATGAACCAAACTGCAGAATTTTTGCCCCAGAGTCTGCAGCCATCTCTGAGGGGAAACCCAGGGGATCACTGCAAAGGGTTCATTCACTCACAGGTAAGTTGCTAAACAGCTTTGTCAGCAAGTCTCACCAGGGCTCTTACAGGGATGTTAGCACATTTCAGTTCCAAAGGTGTAGCCATGACCTGATCCTGTGTCATACATTTCCCTGCATTTCATTTCCTCCCATTCTGTAAACTGCCCATCTTCAAAGCGTCTGATGAAGTATATTTTCTCCCACGAAAGCTCAAGCAATAAATATATTTGTTAGTCTTTAGAAGTGCCAAAGGACTCCTTGTTTATTTAGCACATTGAAGGGCTAACAGGAATGTTAATTCACATTAATTTAAGGCTATTCCTCATTAACTGCATGTGTGGATGCTCTTGATCTGGAATAAGAGTGCCTTATTCTGAGTTTATTTATTCTTCTTCCAAAGTAAAATTGAGTTTTATTTTATTGCATTCAGTCTAGTTAGTCATTTCTTCCCTGTGGACAGCTTCCATCTCATCACCTACTTACAGAGGTGGCCTTTCGTTATTGGGGGCTCTAGGCAAAGACCCATTGCAGGGCCCCTATAGGCCCATTGGGGCCCATCTGCCCTTCTGCCCCCCCCCCACGCTGCAGTCCCAGCTCCCCACCACGCTGGTTCTTCCCCCGACCTCCAGCACCAGCTCCTTCTGCTGCTGACCAAGGCAGACATGGCTTATGGGGTAGGCACAGCAGACAATGGGGCCCCTGGCTGCTTGGGGTTCTAGGTGTGCGCCTGCTTCTCCTACCCCAAAAGTCACCTCTGCCTACTCACATCCTTCTCACTCACCTCTTCCCAGCAAAGGTGAGGAAGAGAAAATGAGCTGCTGGGTCAGGGCCTGGAAAGAATCTACAGCAGAGTTACATGGTTTGTTGAGAACTCTCACCAGGTGGCTGAAATTGCCCGATATTTGGGCTTCATCTGGAACCAGGGCTTTCCAGGGAATGCCAGGAAATCTGGCCCTCATGAAGACAGAGTCCTAGGATGCTGCATGGCCATGCAAACGCTTGGCTGAAACCACTTTGAAAGTGAGGTTGGTGCCAGGTCGAGAGCCAGGCAGATGACCCGTCTCTCCCTATTTCCCTATTTCTCACCCGGGGGAAGCTGCTCCTACACTGCCTCTGTGCAGAGCTGCAAGGGCAGGAGGGATGCCATCTCCTCGGTTTGCTGCGATTCCCCATATGATTTGGCCGCCTGTCTAACAGAAGCTCATTTCGCACAGGCCACCAAAGAGCTGTCTGACGGTGATGGCTTTTGGTCACTTCAGCACAGGCTGCATTTGGTCTAGCGCCTCACGCCCTGAACTCTCCAGTCCCTGCAAAGCGTCTCCTGGTGAAACACACGGACAGGTGCATTTATAGCAGAGCAGCAAAGGTGCTGTGGGACCGCCGAGGTTCCACATCAGCAGCAAGATCCTTGGGGAAAAGAGCAGTCCACCAAACTGCCACCCGCCGAGACGTAAGAACCGGAATCTGCACCTGTATTTTCCTGGACTGAAATTCGCATGCTATGGTGGTGTCCCTGCCAGCAGTGCCTTAATTAGAAATTAGGATAGTCACACTGGCATAAATTAAATCAGACTAAAGATGATTAACAAAGTAATGCAAGAAATCATTAAATTAAGCCAGAGTGCCAAGTCCACTGCCGATCCATCACAAATTTGGACTGCTAACGAGGTCTTAATTAGTAAGTCAGGTCGAAATAACTCATGTCATTCAATTCAGAGAAAACACATTTTTTCCAGTGCTCAGTGCAAATGTAACAGCTACTGGGACATAAATAAATAAATAAATAAACCAACGACAGCACCCTCCCCTCATTAAAACTATTTGCAACAAAGCAGTGAATTTCTTCGGTGACTCAAACCTGAATGCAGTGAGCCAGGCAAAGTCCGTGCAGACAGTGGCAGAGGCGCTGTGCCACAGGATGAGTCCGTCCAGCCTGGTCGAGGAAGCTGGCTGCTCTTTATTTCCCCTGTAACATCAGCAGTCTGGGATCTAGCCTCTGAATGGACTAAATGAGCAAATGACCAAAGTCAGGGAGCTCCCATCGGGGCGGCTCTGGGAAGAAGCCCCCTTGTGCGAGCCCAGACAAGCCGCACACGAGTATCTGACTTGTCAGCCCTCCACACAAACGCAGCCACAGATGGGATGCACACGGCCTCCGTCACTACAGCCCCTGCCTCAGTGCAGAGAGGGACTGATAGGCACACAGAGGGTCTGCCTGTCTCCGTGGAGCCAGTCCGGGATTCGGCCACTTAGACTCCCCTGGAGCAATGGCCAAATACACCAGGTGCCAGCATTGAGTCCATGCTGGGGTCTTGCTTGCCTGCAGGGTTAGCAGGAGACACCACGGCCATTGCTTTCAAGAGCCTCCTTATCAATCTCAGTCCAATAATCTCTTCAGAATTTTCCTCTCCCACCCGCGCTGGCGTCTCTTTCCTCAACTTGTTAAGCTGGGGGTTCCTGTTTACAAACGCCTTGGCCTCGGCTCCACCCATGTGGGCTGTGGTGGACAGGACTGGCTTTCTGCTGGATCCACACACAGGCAGAAGTGCGGGGATTAGAACCCTCTGCAGCCGGGAAGCTGTTTGTGCCAAGTTTCCCATGGCCTTGGGAAGAGTTGCTGGGCTAATGGCACCAACTGGGCATGCACCGTAGGAAGGTACGTATCCACCCCCGGCAGCCACGGGCCGTGCTTCACGATCCCTGGAGGGTGAGGATGCTGCTAGCCAGCCTGAGGGAATTTGCAGCCATGGGCTCCTTGGGGAAAGAAAGTACATAAAGGGAAGGCTTGTGTTTCAGGTGGGCAACTTCAGCTCCTCTTAGACAGGCTCCTGTAGGAGAGGAGGTGTCATCCAGGGCCCCCAGGGACATGGGCTGTACCTTTAATATTGCCCCAGAAGATTACAAGAAAGCCACCGCGTGAGCATCGCCAGCACGTGAGAGACAAACAGCTCAGAAAAGGATCCAGACGCTGCCGAGTGAAAGGAGGCTGAAAAGTTTTCTAAAGAGCCATGAAGTCATTAAATGGCTTCTCCCCTCCTCCCTGCCTCCCAAATAATAGAAACACTCAAAATCATTTTTAATGGAAAAGTTTTTGACATGCGGAGGCAGAAAAAAAGCCCAATTTGTGCAATGAACAAATCCAGGGGAAGAGCCACAGAAAAGATGCAGAGCCTTCAGCAGAGGGGAACTGCCAGGCTGAATTGCCTCCTAATATAGCTACAGGGGAACCTGGCTGAAAGAAGCGGTGAGGGAGATGGGTGCTGCGCTGGACACAGGAGCCTACAACACACATGTTCATTGCTGAACATGGAACCAGGTGCCCAGAATGAGCAGGCAGGGTGTGCTAACACCTTCGTCGTAAGGGGGTCTGGCACAGAACACGTTTGCTAGCTGATGGGGTATGCTGTACATCCAGAATCAAACTGCGGAATGCAGCCACTGCTGGAGTGGAACACACCAGTTGTCTACTAGCGCTCAGGGACATTACACAGGACTCTAATTAGTAATCGCACTCCAGAGTCATTTGGAGACAATATTTTTCTTCACATCTTCTTCTAAAGTATCTTGTAGCTAAACTCTTCAGCTAGCACAACTGCTAAGCTGATTGGTCATTTAAGCAGCTGATAGACACTGCATTTGGGCTCCACAGTGAAAAGGATCAGCAGCAGCCGTTGTGTAACAGCACTACCAGGGGCAGTGTCTGCTGAGCAATAAACCGGGAGGAAAGCTGTTCGAGACATGATAGAGGGCTGCATTATTAAGCCAATTACTGATACACAGGAACATCAGATGGCCCAGGTGACCTGAGTTCTAGGATACTATGGACAGCAGCTAAAGAACTCACTGACAACTGGGGAAGAGACAGAAAACTGGAAAAAAGCTAAATTCCAAAAAAATAAAACCAGACAGAAACTAGATCCTGGCAACTCCTGTCTCAGAAGGCCAGTCAGTAATAATGGCCATCGAACAAATTCGGAGGTTAAAGGAATTAAAAGCGACAGGCCACGTTGGGGGTCATACACGATAAACTTTGCCAGACTCAATTGTTGGTGTCAAGAGGATTTTTTTTTAATAGTGCAAAGGGGGAACATATTGGATAAATATATGCGTCGAGGTAAGGTACCAGACGCTGCATCTCATGTAATCATAAAGGAAACATTTAACCTGGCCAATTGAATTGACTCATTCTTCCTCCTTGAAATCAATAGGAGTTAGGCACCTAACCTGCGTAGGTGCTTCTGAAAATCCCCAAACATGCCTGTCTGCATCCTTCGATGCATATAAACTTTGGAAAATTTGACCTGAAGTGTCTCAGCGCCGACAAAGTCCAGGCGGCCTTGTCTTTCCATGTCTATGTGAATGGTGGACTGCAGGCTCTGGCTGCCATGTCTGAATTCCTATAATGGTTGTCTGCAGCCACATGTTTATATTATATTATATTATATTATATTATATTATATTATCCTTCCTTTACCCTCTCATCTTTTGTGAAAAATTAGCTAAGGCAGTGAGGTTAAAGCCTTTCATTTTTTTCTCATTTTGGGTCTAAGGAGAGATTTGTAACCATTCCAGAAAAGGATTTCTCCAGCAGCCTGGAGAAGCGTACAGAGAGAAACCAAGGTAACAGGGAGATTCGCCAAGGAGTGAAGAGAGTTAATATCTTGGGATGCGGTGTGTTGTTGCATCCAACTTTTCAGTATGCTGCAGGAACACGCAGTCAGTGGCTGAATGTGATTAAAGGCTAAAGAGTAAATGGTAGATCCTCTACATGGTAAATAGTGTCTTTAAGAAGCAAACATGCCTATGATGGCTTTGGAAAGTGTGTGTCTGCAGAAAATAATAAGTGGCTGGTTAGAAAGGGAAACCGAAGTGCTAAAATTTCTCTCTTCTCAGCTCCTCAAGGCCTGTGATCCACGCTACACTTTGACCTGGATACCAAGGCTGGGCTGAGCCTTGCCCAGGTCTATTGCAGTGCCGTTATCTGACGTATCTGAATGAGGCAGCTGCAAACCTGACGGGGGAGATGGATGACACCTGAGGCTCCTTCTGGCTTTGCCAGTTGTTTTGTTCATCTCAGACTGAGGGTGCGGGTCTCTATCGGCACTAAATCAATTCTGTGCTCCTGGGTCAACAGCGCCAAAACGCTAGCAATGCTTCATTGCAATTCTCTCAAGAGTTTGGTATCTCAACATGTCCTCAGACCTGGAAATAGCAAGTGGATGAACCCTGATATTATAAAAGGGTACTTTACACACACAATAGAGAAGCAACAGTAACAAGAAATGATCAGAAAGAGCGAGAAGGGTGACCTGAAAACCTTGTCTGCGCACATGCTGTTCTGCTGCCTTGACTCTAGTGTGGGGATGTGTTTGGGGAATTAAGCAAAGCACACCATTTTTTTTGCATAATTGAATTCTCTGCATATTTTTTTCTTTCTGTGCATAATCTTCCTTTCATGTTGTTCAAGTACTTCCTAGATAATTCAGAGGTTACTTTCCTTGAAAAGAAAATACTGAAAGAACCTATGGCACTATCTCTTTAAGGATTCCACTTCTTGTAAACTCCCTGAGGAATCTCACAGACTCTAACATCAGTGAAAAATATTCAATACACTTCCAGAATAGCTCTTTGTACTTGAAATACTCTGATTTATATTAAAATAGTCTCTATAATTTACAAGAATTCATAGAAGGAAAAGGACTTAGTTTCCTCCAAATTCTATTCAGGAGTGGCATCGGAGCTGGCAATGACGATGTAGCGTTGAAGTACATGACGCATTAATAGGCTACCTCCACCAGTGTGGCTACATCACAACCATGGGCCAAACCCCGCAGCTCCTGCTCAATGTATTTTGGCAAACTCCCGTGGCTCACTGAGCTGCAGGACTGGCCTGGGCAGGACTGGGAAGACGAAGGAAGTTTGGATCTTGGCTCTTGTCCCTGGTTTTGTGCCTGTTCAGTCACGTGTAGCCGCCTCTGTATTAAACCTGAGGCACCAGATGGGGGGATGTTGGTCCCTGCCACGCTAGAAGTGGAAGCAATCATGTATCAGGTTAGTCCCTGTGGAGCCCCCATGATTACCATTCTTGCCAGTCCCCGAGAGACGCACGTATGGCTTGGGGCAGTGGTGAATTGGGGGCAGCAGCCCTTCTGGCTGATGACCCCCAGGAACACAACACGTCTCAAGATGACCTGTCGGACTGTTCAGACCTCTAAGGGTCAGTCCACACTACAGGTCGACACCCGCAGCTGGCCAGTGCCAGCTGTCTCAGGCGAGGGGCTCTGTAATTGTGATGGAGATGTTTGGGTTTGGGCTGGAGTCTGGGCCTAGGACCCTGCGAGGTGGGAGAGTCCCAGAGCTCATTCTGTACATTCGCACTGCAATTAAACAGCCCCAGGCCAGTCACGTGTGAGGGTTAATAGCAGTGTAGACGTATCCAAAGTTTCCAAGACCTTCCTGAAGGCACATGTACCTATGGCTCTAGCCAGAAGTTGGCATGTTCTCCCCTCTCAGCTCCTTTGCCTGCCACACCTGATGGTCTATTCCCAGCCCCTGCACTTCACACCCATGCCGTGCTCCTGCAGTCCAGGAAGCGAGTTTATCCCACACAGTGGGTCACAGATGGTGGTTTGCATTTGCCACGTAGCTGGTCCATTTTACGGTGAGGACAGGCCTGCAGATCTGCCAGCTAGTGGCCTCTCTCCTTAGGAAGTTCCCTGCTGCACATGGACACAGTCGTTTCCACCTTCGGCAGCCATCGAACACTTGCCCTCCCTTCACAACTAACCGCTGATATAGGCAAAGCGGCTCCATTGCATTGCCAGATCTGCGCCGTCACCCCAACCTCTGTCACAGCCCAGGCACTGCTGGTCATTGCTGTACACAGCTGTCGCCACGTTGGTCCCAGGATATTGGAGACCAGGGGTGGGAGGTGACACCTTTTACTGGACCTTCTTCTGCTGGTGAGAGAGTGGAGGCTTTGGCGCTCCCTGCAGCTCTTCTTTTGATCAGTCAGCCGTCTTCATCCAAAGATGTCTTTCCTTGCATGTCTGCAAGCAGCAGCACAACTCGCAATGTAGCGGCCGTGAGGCTGGTGCCACATCAGGAGAGCTCAATACCGGGTATTCCCCGACAATAATCTACATACAGCTCTCTGGGCTCAATGCCCTGGGCGCCAACCTTTGTGTGAGCCAAGGCAAAATGGCGGCTGCTTTTCTTCATGTAGTTGAAGGCCTGCCTGACCTCGGCCGGTCCAGTTCTGAGCACACAGGGTGAAGTATCAGCCAGTTCTGAATGCTCCCCCGAATTTTCACAGCCTCTTGGCTCATGGGGAAATTCACTGATGAAAGACATTCCATGACGTGTTAGAGCAAGAGTCCTAGAAGATGTGGCCAAGGGAAGGGGCTTAGCCCCTTTCCATTGGTTCCCCTGAATCGGAGCCGCTGACCTCTCCTTGTCCCACAGTGTGTCTGGGGCTCACCTGGGCACCCAGGAAGCAGGTTACACCCTGCAATGCTTGTTCCAGGATACAGAGCGCTGTATGGCAGCCCGCGGTGATCAAACTCAGTCTTTAGTCACAAAGAAAAGAAGATCTCAAGGCAGAGAGAAGTGGAAAATTGTTCATTGACGTTTCACCGGAAGCACTGCCCTATGCTCGTTGACTGTTAGCGCACACATGGAAATCCACAAACCCACCCAAGCAACAAAGCAGACATCAAGGGCATCAGGCGCAGGGCAGAGAAGAGCAGGTGTTAATTAAAGAGGGGGTCAAGAAATGAATTGTCTATTGAGTGAGAAGCATCGAGCGGGTCAGAGTTCCCACGGGCAGAACAGGCACAGCAATGTGGCAATGGCATGGGTTCCCCATGGCAGTAAGAAAAGCTTCCAGCTTGTGATAATGAGTATTAATATTTTCATCCAAGCAGCTGTAGTGGACATGGCAGATCTCAGCACATCAATGGAGATAGACTCTCAATGGGGTAGCTCTGTTAAGGACAGGCGGTGGTTGCCATGGGGGCACAGAAGGTCATGGTGGAGTTAGAGACGGGTGAGATCCTAATCCATAGAGCAGTAGGTTGGGACTGACTGGCCGGGATCAATAACGATGAGTTTGAGGAAAATCAGCAACCACTTGTGAGCAACCAGAAGGCACATCATTCCCCTGGCTTGGTTAGCCCTGGAGCACTGGGATGCAATGGGGAAAGCAGTCACGAGGCATGAAGGTTTGGATCTGAAAACATTTTTTCACAGCCTCAGCTCCCAGGGCAGGGGAAAGCCCCAGGAGCCCTTTGCTCTTCATGTGTAGATCAGGCAATAGGAAATGCTGGGACATGACACTGCCATCCAACCAAGCTCCTCATACACCACCCACTTAACACAAAGCCCCAGGATTTTACGCACAACCATCCACCTCACTCCTTGCGAGCCCAGAACTCTGGCTTTGTTTTTACTCTCTCTTCACTTTCCGTTGTCTCTTATCTCCTGTGGAAGAGAAGCACAAAGCTATGAGGGACTCCCACACCCAAATAAGGCCCTGAGATCCAGCTAACAAGTGGGGGCTGGGAGACACTGAAGTGTGAGCTGAACTGATTTCATTTTATTTTTTAAAAAGGAATTTTCCATACCTTTTATGGCTCTGCCTCAGGACATTTGCAGAGAAAAGGAGCCAAGACAATGCACTAACCTCATTCTGCCTGGATCTGATTGTCTTTGCAGGGGGAAAAGAAGTGTTTTAAAAACCAGTTGGTCCGGCCATGGCACCTAACACACATATTCCTTCTCTCTGGAGCAGTGAGGGAAGCAGCTCCTTGACGGACAGATGGAAAGAGCTTCCCAAATTCCTAGCCCCTCCATGGTTAAAATGTTATCACTGTTAGCCGTGTAATAGAGATGAAGTTGCTGGGCCTTCCAGCAGCATGAATCTCGAGATTTATTAACCAATTTAAAATACTATTGTCTTTCACTTCCATGTGAGATTGAGGTGTGTTGTCGGAGGAATATAAAGCTACAATCAGCGAGCCGCTGTGCTGGGGGACGCCAGTACCTGGAACTCAATAGATATTCATGAACACTCCCGTATTTAGTGAAGGAAATAACTTAATACCGACAGTGTCGATAGAATAATAAGCCATTTCCTGGCTGACTTGCAGCCCTCAGAAAATGAGATTGCGCCTGCCTTCATTTTTCTTGTCTTTTCCGGGTTTCTTGTAGTGGAATGCGCCAGCTGCAGGGATGCATTGCGCATTCCAAATCAGCTGTGGGGCAAGCCCTTCAGAGTCCAAGGTGCCTTCCCCACCAGGACCCTTGCTGACAAAGCCCTGCCCCAGCCGGGAATATCCCCTTGGAGCCTTCATTTCATGCATGCTTAGATTATAAATATTCCAATTACTATTCCAGCCAAGCAGAGGGCAGGCGGCTGCCCCAGCACACCAGCCCCAGTCTTACATTTCCCCCTTTAACACACATACTGTATAAATATTCATAACAAAATCAATCTTCACCTAAAATCTCTTCTGAAATTGCATACACAAGGCAGTCTTGGCCCTGGCGCAGACATGGGGAGTCATGGGAAATTGTGCGTTCAGGTTAAATATACTGAATGGGGTAAATCTCTTGTAAATAATTGTTAAATGCCTCCTCTCTCCCTCCCCAACCCCCAAAACCCACATAAATTGGTTTGTATAGTTTTAAAGGCTGCAGGAAGAAGAAGCTGCTGCTAAAGCTCAAGAAAAGGGAGAAGCAGAGTGAGCCAGTGTTTGCAAGTAAAGCCTCCTCTTGTTTTACCTGTTCCCCGTCTCTCACCTGAGCCAATAAACAGATAACTCAGATACAGTCTGAGCAATGCAGTGCAGATGGGACGGTGCCCACTAGGAAGCAGCACTGAAAAGGACGGGGCTAGAGTCCTCCCTCCGTTCCGCTGACAAGTGTCTGGTGCTAATGAGACTCTATCAACTTTCAAATAATTTCATTTAAAAAAATAAGAGCCCTTAATGAGACTCCATGTGCATACTGCAGAAAGCATGAACATCTAAAAGCATTTACTATGTAATGCTCTAATTGACCTCTCATTATTTATACTGGGTGTTCTCTTCAACAAGGAAAATAGACTCCATGTCATGTTATTTACAGCCAGTGTTCAGTTAATATCGCTCCCTTACTCTCCTGCACTCTCACAGCTGTGAATAGTGCTGGGGGTGTTTAGGGTTCAAAACTGACCACTAGCGGTGGAGAGCTGACTTTGCCCCATTTGGAGCCCACATAAACATGGGGAATCCAAAGTACATGAGCATTTCTTGGGTTCAGTGCGAGATAGTTCTTGAAGCCCCACCTCCTGGAGTCTTGTGATCAACTGAGAATTTCAGCTCTTGTTTAAAAATAATAACCCTTTTGGTTGTGGGGAACAGCTTGTAATGTGACCCTTGGGTTTAAAAGCCAAAAGATTAAAAGATCCCCTACATGGTTTTTAAGCTAATCTGTGATTTTGGCGCCTTACTCATTATTTTTGATGCATGTGATTGGCAATACTATGGACTTAAATGACACGTAGGAGAGATTGTGGAACAAGAGAGAGGGAGAAAAGAAACCCAATGGGAAAGTGGGCATAAAGCAAGATAGAGCAAGAAGTTAATACCAAAAATTGCAATGATAGCACCCAGGAGAGGGTGGCAGACAGATCCACCGAAAGAATAGGTATAAATCCCTAAGGGAAGTCACTTATGTCTTCTGTCCCTGGCACAGCACCCAGGGACATTGGGCAGAACAGCAGGGCTGGATGGCTGTTTTCAAATGATCATTGAATTCTATCTGGGGAGAACATAGGTTTAAAGAAAAGGGATTTGTGAATTCTTGCTCATTTCTAATAGCAGCACCCAAACCACGCTCAGAAAAGTGAGTTAGGGCCCCCAAATAATGAGATTTTAAAAAATAATGAATGCTGGGTTTTTTATTTGCTGTCTAGTTTGAAGCCTTTCTGGGGTTCACTTTCCAGCTTTCCTCACAACCACAAGGGTACAGACAATGTTGGTTTTTTTAAAAATGGAAGCTGAGATTCTCCAGCAATTACCTGACTCCAGGAACTGGGGCTTGGAAAGAAACATCAAACATCATTAGCTCAGGACAACAATCACACGAGCTAGCGACACCATTGTAGTTGGACTGTTCAGCCAGGCACAAATTTGCTGCTGCTGTCACCAGCCCTTTCCCCAGCTTTTTCTGGAGAGGATAGACCCCAGCCACAGGCTGACCGAGGGGCTGTAATGTGCCAGTTTGGCAGGGAGAATGGCCCACACCCATAAAAGTATTTCGGCACCTAACTGACCTAGCCACCTTTGAGGACCTGAGCCAACCGCTGTTGTAAAAAGCTGGATATATCATTTGCTTTTCAGTGGTTCCTGGAGGTTTCAACTAAGGGTGGTGTGTCTGATGTCAGGCACTGCATTAATCCAGAACAGGAGCTGGGCCCTCCTTGAAGAGCTTGCAGTCTGTGGTCCTTCACACGCTTCATTTTAAGTATGTTCTCAACTCCCATTGACTCGGAGAGGGCTTAAACCTGTGCTTACGTTCCAATTACCTGGTCCCTTTGCCCCCTCTTCTCTGGCCCCTAATCCGGGCTAGGGGCATGCACTGCAGAGAGGTCTGACCAGATCGCATCCAGTATCTGAATGGCAATGTGGGCGGCCTGTGCACCCTGCAGGCTGGCACCATGTGCTTTCCGGCTGCCATGACCCCACATTGTAATGAGAGGCTTGCCGTTTAAAAGGGATGATGGCTGGGGCTTGTGAGATGCCAGAGGCAGGGGGAGGGCGCAGAGGAGATCCCTCATTTTCACGTTGAAGGATGAAAACTGTACCGTCTAACCAGCGACCAGCTAGTCTCAGAGAAAAGATGCAGCATCTACCGATCATTTTTCTGCCTGCTAAACAAAAGCTGACAGGGAGGATTTACAGCTTGTTTTGTTAAGTGAAAGTTAATTTAGACCATCTCTAAAAGCCCACTCCCAAAGATCCTCAACACTTTCAAGTAAAGAGGACAAATACTGAAGTGTCTTGGAATGTTAGGGGACAATTTCCTTTTATGTTCCCGTTCAGTGATGTTTTCTCTCTGGCTGACACCCAACATTTCAATGAATTTTTCAGACTGTATCATACTCTCTTCCTCCCAAGCTGCCAGATGATGTTCATATGAACAACCTCACCCTGGCAGAACAATAACCAACGCTCAGCTTCCCTGGGAAGCGCTGTGTTAATTTTAGTCTCATGCAGCTGAGCACCTGTTCTGTGAAGATTCACTAAACGTGGCAACTTGCCTTACGAACAGCTTTCCAGTTTAGAAATGAAAGAATTTGGCCTTCTGGGTCCTGTTTCCGTGGTCATGGGGCAATCACTTTGGGCTGGGTTCTCTGTACCTCCCATGCTATGCGAGGCTAGGCCACACGCTCAACCCTAGAGGGGCCAGCTCAGCCCCAGAATGAAGTTAAGGTCAGGGAGGAGAGATGGGGGGTGAGGGGTGAACTCACCTGAGCGTGTGAGCTCCGCCGGCTGATTGAATTAATAGCTGTGGATGACTGGGGTTCTATTTCAAAAGCACTATTTTAAAAATATGCAAAATTTTAATTACACATTGACACACACTTTATTCCTAATGAAGAGGAACTTGACTGTGAGGGCAGGTGCTTTTAATTGGAACTTCTGCTCCCCCCTCGGCGAGAAATGCAGACACACTCCGGAGGTCCCTCTCCTCATTAGGCTGCCAGGTGTTTTCAGAACCTTTATGGAGGCGTGTGCAAATAAATACTTTTTGGAGAACTTTAGACTGGGTTTTAGGCTACTGTGGGGGAATATTCCAATTAAACCCCCCTGTTTTCAAGAGTTTCTTCATAGACTCACTAGTTTAAGGCCAGAAGGGACCAACTAGACCATCCTCTAGTATGGCCTGTATATCACAGGCCACCAGATTTCACCCAGTTACCCCTAGACTGAGAGCAGTAGGTGAGGTTTTGTGGCCTGCATTGTGCAGGAGGTCAGACTAGATGATCGTACTGGTCCCTTCTGACCTTAAAGTCTATGAGCCAGAAGTACCCACTGGGGATCTCTATTTTTACAGTTTTGTAATCTATATTTTTAATTTGTGTTTCTGAGAGTCAGTCTTGTAATGTGAAGAACAGAATTATCAAACACAGACATGAACATGACATGAGCCAATGCTGCTTGTCTCATGGGAAATCATGCCTCACAAAGCTACTAGAATTCTTCGAGGGTTTCAACCAGCATGTGAACAATGGAGAGCAGGAAGATATAATAGTGTACCTGGACTTCCAGGAAGTCTTTGACAAGGTCCCTCACCAAAGGCTCTTAAGCAAAGTAAGCTGTCCTGGGATAAGCGAGAAGGGCCTGGTATTTTCTCCTCCAAAAGCTTAGGCGATAAATAAATTTGTTAGTCTTTCAAAGTGCCCCAGGACTCCTTGTTTGTTTTGCTGAACTAACTAACTAACTAACTAACTAACTAACTAACTAACTAACTAACCTGGCTCCCCTTTGAAACTGGTTAAAAGATAGGAAACCAAGGGTCAGTTTTCAGAATAGGGAGAGAGATCTAGCAGGTCCCCAAGGGTCTGTGCCGGAACCAGTGCTGTTGGACATATTCATAAATGATCTTCAAAGTGTGTGGTGTTGGTGTTTGGAGGAGATATGGGGGATTGACTGAAACCTTTCAGGCAGGGTCTTGAACAGTCCGAATGGAAGCAGGTGCCTTGGTGAGGACTCTCTGAAAGGTGGGGAAGGAGAGACGGCAGGTAGTGGGCACCCTGAGCAGATCATTTCCTGCAGTGGGGTAGGAGGCAAAAGAAGAGCTGTTTGAACCTGACTGTGCTTCAGCCATGTGAGTGCCATCGGTGGAGCAGATCTGTTTGGGAAGGGCTAGGTATCTGAGTGGACTGCCTTGATCAGTAGCAGGACAGGGGAGCGAGGACAGATCGACTCTCACTCCCTCCTCTCTGGCTCCATTCAATGGGAACTGGAGGGACTTGCAGGCTGCAGGACATCTCCACTTGCCCTTTTCAGCAGCACTCTTTTTACAAAGCAAAATTTGGAAACAAAAAACCTAAAGCAGGGAATAATTGGGCCCCGGGAGGAATCCGCACCACCTTCTTTGCTGTGCGAAATATCATTGTAGCTCAAGCATTTCAGCCCAAATCACCCTGCTTTTCCTAAAGGCAGAAATGGGTATTTCCTACAAGAAGCCATGTGCTGGTGACTTTCGGTGGGTTTGTTTGTTAATATCCTCAGTGCAGTGCACTGGAGCTTCTCAAACACCCCAGAAATGCTGGGAAATGTGCTTTAAAATTTTGTGACAGTGCGTGCACAAATCACCAATTAAAGACTCCCTAACTGCACATTAAGATGATAAGTCGTAACAACTCCAAAAGAGACATTATTGTTTATCATGTCAGCGACCCATGGATTAAGGACTCCCTGAGTACACATTGACAGGATAGAGCGGAGCGTCTCCGAAGCTGTTACTCTGCATTGTGTCAATGATCTGTGGAGAATGGGAGCACATTCGCCCAACCTGCCTTAACAATGGGATTGGATTTGGGAGGGAGTTACTTGCACTCCCAGGCTGGTCAGGGATGACTGTCCACCAACGCAGAGCACACCCCCAGCTGACACCATTCACCGCTGTGGGTTTGTGTGCATGCGACCATGAGCAGGATTTATTGCTGGGTTGTTTGAAAGATTTTCTTCAAAACTACTCTTGGGTGGAAAATTGGGCCTTTGACTAAATGGTATTTTTACAAAAAGCATCTGATTTCCTTTGGAAATAGTGATTTTTTCATTGAAAACCCCCCCAAATCAAAATATTTTAGCCAAGACCTGAAATAATTTGAACTGGATGTGAGGACACAGAGCCTTTTAAAAGCTGTCGTTTGCTTTGTTCCCTTCCCCTATGGACCAGGACCTCCCAGATGGACTTCAACGCCCATGATGTGTCATGCCATGGCTCTTCCCTGATGCACTATGCCCCTCACTCTTGCGAATGTAATCTGAGACAGGATCTCAGCCTAGAAGAGGAGCATGCAATAGTCAGAGTACATCTCCCAGCGTCAGGGCTGCATTTCCAAATTGAACAATTTGGTTTCCAATTTTTTGCTAAAAAAGTCAAAATTCTCCATAAATAAACCCCCAGTTTTCCAACTAGCTTTATTTACAGCCTATTGTTATTTGCACCCTACCTAGAGAGGTGCTGGGCACCTCACCAAATAGAGTTAAAGAAGGTCTCTGCCCTGAAGAGCTTACAGTCCGGAATTTAAACAGGACATAACACCAGTCCCATGTTCTAGCTCACTTGGTGCACTGCTGGGATTAGGCATGGCTTCAGACCGCTTGGGTGAACTCCAGAAATCCCACTCTTTACAGCAGTCTATGCCTAGGTGTGGCAGAACACCGGCTTCTCTGCACTGGTGTGTCTCCGTGCAGGCAGAATTTTACTCTGAGAATGCGATGCTGAGAGCCCAGGCCTGAAACCTATGAGTGTGCATTATTGAGAAGAGGGTTATAATCCCAGGTGGAGCACGTGGGGCAGGGTAGCACTAATACTGGGACAGAGACAGCAAGGAGACCATTTGCATTGCCTTTGAATTTGGGTTCTCTCTACTTTTTACATAATAGTGTTAGCAACATGAGCTGTGACCTCAGCTAACCCACATGGCCAGGGCCATGCCTCTTCCTTGACAGGCCAGCCTGCAGTTCGCTGTCCAAAACATACCAATATCTCTTCATTTCCAGCAGTACTTAGTACAAAGCAGGCAGCTTATTATACACCACACAGAATTTGTACAGGGAGCTCAAATTCCCAGACCTATAAACAGGACCGGTTTCCAAGGCCAGCTGCATTGACAGAATTGTACAGTTCAATTTTTACTTAAAATCTCATGTGCTGTCTTGTCTCATGAAGCTTCCCTCTGCTCCTCCCCATGGCAAGTCAGGCAGGAATCAGTCCAAATCTCTCCACTGAAACCTTCCCTTCTCGTTAGAACCTATTTATTCAAGATGCAAACGACAAGCTCACTTCCCAATTGAAATCATTTTCATCTGGAGCTAAGTACCACACTCTAGTCTTGGTGCATGAATCAGCGGGCTATTAAAAATGGGAAGAAATACACAGGCTACTTCATTCCTAGCTTGGGGCTTTCTTCATCAATATTTTACTTACACGGGCACAGCTCTGTTTGAATGTGACTCCTAGACGCAGCCAGATGGCAGCTTTGTCTGCATGGCATTCATCAGCGAGAAACCCAAAAATACAGCGGCACCTGCTGACGTCCAGGGCTGGCTGCAGCCAAGTGCACAGATGAGCACTGGTTAATTCTGGGCTGGTCTGGCCAGGGTGGAGCCCCTTTGCGTTAGCTCACCGAGTGCACTGCCATCAAGGAAGGCAGAGAGAAGACGACATTCGGCAGGCATGAAGAAGGAGCGGGCTCCCACCTCCATTGCTGAAAGCACAGTCTTGCATCAGGACGCGGGCGCAACCAGGAGCATTGCACACTTTTCCTTAGTAGCAGGGGCAGTGAGACCCGGGCCAAGCTCCAGGGGCTCTGGAATGACGTCCCGGGAGGTTTTAGTCTGCGTACGAGTTGGCGGGGAGCTGTAGCACAGGGGACCCTGGGAGGCAGGTGCCACCACACAAGTGTTTCTTCTGCAGCCTCTTTCGCAATGCCTTCCTTTGAGCATTTAAAAACCCAAAAGTCTGATGAAATGATGTAAACAAAATGGCAATCCGAGGTGGCTGGCTCCCTGCTGCCAGGGCTGAGCGAAGGAGCTAACGGGTGGAGTGTGCACATCCTCAGCAGGGAAGTGACAGACGGGACACCTCTGGGAATGGGTCAGAAATGAGACCTTGAGACCCAAACTGGGATCAGGTTTCCCAGGGCTGGGGCTGGCGAGGGGTTTGGATCCTGGGTGTTGCCAGTTGTTTTGGGCCAGGCACTGCCATTTACTGCATGTTTGTACAGGATCCTGCACAGTGGACCGCAGCAGAAACAGACAGCCAAGTGCAGGAAGGAAAGGGGAGCAGGGGGAGGAGGAGAAATGTCAAGGGCATAACACAGCTCATGGCAGGAAAGTGCAGCCTGGTTAAAAAAAAAGCAGTGTCTGAAAAAAGCAGCACAAACCACAGCAGATCGGTACGCCAGTTGGCAGCTGGAGATGTGCAGACAAGCCATGATGGTAAGGGAGCCGGGCATGGGCCATCTGGCCCAGCGGGCATGGCTGGGCTGGTGCCCATGAGTCAAAGATGGCCGTGAGGCTGTCGCCAGCAAGCAGGGCTGGAAGGTCTCAGTGGAGCCAGGGTCAGGAGACAAGAGCCGGCGTCCAAGTCTGGCTGGGGTTAGAGCCATTGACCAGAAAGCTAGGGGAGGTCTGGCACTGCGGGAAGCCAGAAATCTGCATGGTTGCCTAGACAACATCCGGGGGCACCTCTTGGGTGAAATAGCGGTTCTGCAAGCACAGGGCACAGGGTGCTGTCACTCTGCACCCTCTGGGCCGTCTTTCCCGCAGTGCCTGATCTCCACAGTATTCCTTGGAGAGAGCCGCATGGTCTCCTGGGGGCAATGGCAGCCGTCCCAGACGGCACAGACCTGGGATCTACTTCCATGAACCCTTCCATTTGCTCCACAAGACAAGCCCATTCTGCTGGAGTAAAAGGAAAATCACTGGCCAGGTCAGTTGCTCATCTTTATTGATAGGTTTGGGAGAGTTTGATTTTTTTTAAAAAAAAACAATCCGCTGGATAATACCAAGGTTTACTTTTAAGCCCCTTTTTAGATTTCCATCTATTAAATTTTACTATTGCTGGAAGTTCCCGGGTGGGGGAGAGAGGGCGGTGTCAGATAATGCTAGTTAGGTAGCGGCTGAGATTCAAAAAGTGAAAAGCTTTATAACTTTAAAACATAAATTGCCAACATCATATGTCAAATATACAAAGTAAATATCCTCCCCTCAAACTCCAGTACATTTTCAAGCAAAGTTTTTCTTCCACTGTCTATAAATTGTCATGATTATTGACAGAAATATTTTTCTCTGGTGTGAATGTGTGTGCGTGTGCATGCGTGTATGGTGAAATTGACATTTACCCATAAAAACCTAATTGGTTCAAGCCTATTTCCCGGGAGAAAGGAACACTGGGGTGGTGTGATTCAGTCCCGCAGAGGACAGACAGACAGAGAGCACACACCAGCCACCTGTTAAAAAGCAAACATCGTCTGGGAACTGGGAGGGCGGAAGGGCTGGGCAGCCAAGGTACGTCTCTTGTATTTTTTGGCCCTGCTGCACTTACAGGACCGTTTGTTCTGAGTGAAACGTGATGTCCCAACAATAAGGCAGGCAATAAGCATGATACAGGCATTCAGTGCCAACTGCTCAGAGCACCCTCCCAATGGACATGCATGCACTGGGCGTCCCCTAGATTCCCATGTCACTGTAGGGAAGGCTGCATCCCGCGCCATCCTGCTATTTTCAAGTGCTTCCACCATATCTGTGAATTTTTCAGCTAGGCGGTGGGGAATGGGGGAGAAGAAACCAGCAGATGAGATAGTAGGTTCTATTACAATGGAAGAGGAGCTTGTTACTCAATCCAAGAGCTACGAGAGCATAGATGAATAATGAGTCTACAGCACTTTCACTTCTTTTCCTCAGTAGTCAGACTTGGCTTCTTTCCCTTCGATCCAATACTAACAAACCTGTATTTGAAATTCACCCAAGTGTACAGTAACCATGCCAATGTGTTAGCAACTTACTTCTGGCGTACTGCTGGTAACGTATAATTACACCCCACACCGTACTATTTAGTATATTTCATTCAAATTAAACTGTGCTTTAGCGTGTTTAAAGGCAATGTGTATTCCAAGTCTCGCAGAAGTGGACGGCATGTTCTGTGTGCCAAAAGATACACACGTGCGGGCACACACACACAAGTTGCCTGCATCATGGCTGTCATGGCTTTTACATGTCATAACCCTATGCAGCACCCCATGGATGCTGAAAACCCAGCACTCCAGGGAGCATCGTTTCTAGAACGCACCTCAGGGAGAAGCGAGCCTACCTTGCAGATGCATCCATTTTGCCTGCCGTTTGCTGGCATCGTCCCTGCTGAGGGCCAGACGAAGGCAATTACAATCTCAACACTGCAGAATGGGAAGATGCCGTGCAGCGTTTCCCCTCCCAGCTGTATCTGGGAACAAGCTGAACTTGTTCTGCCTTGGGCCATAATTGCGATAATGGTCATGAGCAGGAAGCATCAGACACTGTGTTCAATAGACCATCAGGCAGGTTGATTACAGGCGGACCGCAGTTACGAGAGGTACAAGACTCTAACCCAGGGAAATGGTTTCTAACTTGTGATATGAAGCTCTGGAACATGGTGCATTTGGTTTGGAACGCCCTGCATTTAGTTGTGCTGGCCAGCCTCCCTTTTCCTGGCCGGGTAGTCAGAGTACAAGGAGAGGCCCATGGAGGATGCCTACCAAGAGATCAAAGTTGAAACACAGTAGTACAGTTAAGAACAGTCTTTCGTTGAATATATGCATAATCAACGTTCTAATTCCCGATTCTCATGCCAGGGATGGTAACAAGAATAGGAGAGAGCACATTACAAATCCATTCGCATGCTAATGATTGCAGAGAACAGGAGGTGTTTACTTAACCAACTCTCATGACTCTCTCAAGACTGCAAATTGACTTCCATCTTGGGCTCGGCCCTGAACCTTATACCATGAGAGGCAGACGTCTCTCGGGAAGGGGGTGAATTAAGAGTGTAAGCAATTTGATGCAGACACCGCAGCCGTCTCAAAGTTAATAATAACTGGCCCCTACCTAGCACATTTTATCTATAGATCTCTACGTTCTTTATAAAGGAAGACAGTGTAAATATCCCCATTTTGCAGATGGGGAAATTGAGACATTGAAGCCATGACTTGCCCACGGTCACCCAGCAGGCCAGTGGCAGAGCTGGCTGTAGAACCCCAGTGTCCACTAAGGCATGCTTTTTATTGTTTGCACGGCCCTTGCACCACCTGGCAGGAAGCGACGCACTGGTCCATGTTTGGAGCCACAGCATCAGCTAGTGGAGATCCACATGGCTCCACTGAGATTCATGCCTATCACTGTGTACGCTTCAAAGCCCCCAGCAATAACACCGTGCCCAGCCCCATGGCCCTGGGAGTCACAGAATCACAGAGAACCAGGAGAGGTCATCAAGGCCAGTCCCCTGCACTCATGGCAGGACCAAGTGCCCTCTTAAACCATCCCTGACAGGTGTTTGTCTCACCAGCCCCTAAAAACTTCCAATGATGGAGATTCCACAACCTGCCCAGGTAACTTATTCCAGTGGTTAATCACCCTGACAGTTAGGAATTTTTTCCTGATGTCCAACTTAAACTTCCCTTGCCCTAATTTAAGCCCATTGCTTCTTGTCCTATCATCAAAGCTGGGAGCATGTGAGACGCAGATCAGTTTTCCTCTGGGGTCAGCTGGGTTTGAACTAGGTTCACACATGGGCTGGTCTCCTCTGGGGAACTGACAGCGCCTAGCCTGGGTATTGCATCTGTGTTGATTGCTTGGGCAGGATGAGGCGAGAGGGAGACTTCAGAGGGTGGTTAGCAGTTCTGAGCTATTCTGCATTACGAAATGGGGCAGCCAGGCGTATGCACCCCACACATTCCAGAGATTCCAGAGGGGCCTCGCCCTCCTGCTAAATCCTCTCCTGTTCTGAGCAGAGCAAAACTCTCCTTGTCTTAGTGTTTTTCCTGAGTCATCATGGACTCCAGGAGCTGGGTCCGTGGGAAGGTATTATTTTTAGTGGGTGTCTTGACAAAGCCTGAGACTGTGGATGAAACTACCGGTATGCAGAGAGCCCCTCTGCATGAACCGAGTCCCACGTGTGCCCTCCAGATAGGGCTGAGGAGGTGCATAGGCCTTGTGCAGAACCTGTGTGTGGAGAATTTCACCCCCGAGGGCACAACTATCTCAGGCTGCTGGAGCGATACCCTCAGGACGTGGCGTTTAAGGGACGGAAGAGCCGATTTCCATTTGTTTTCTTTGAAAATCCTTTCCAATAATTCTTAGATACACACAAATCCTCCCATTGATTTTGGATTCTCAACACCTTTTACTTATCAAAAAGAAACTTCCAGTTATTCTTTAACATCTTGTCTTAATCAGGTTCTGAATTAACAGATGCAGCCCGGCGTTTCTCTCTCCGTATAGAGACCTGTCCCTCTGTCAGAGTGGCCAATACTCGCAGAGCACATTGGATCAGTCTTTAACCTTTTTAACGTGAAACCTTTTGTTGTTTTAGACTCAACTTATTAGAGACTTTGAACCCGCAGGCTTTGAGATTCACTCCTGGGAGAGAGTCCTGAACTCAGGATGGAGAAAACCTTCCAAACACAAAAGCACTTCAACAAATGCAGCAGAAAATAAACACGCTTTGAAAATAAAGGAAAGACAAAACTGGGCTTTGAGAGAAATTGCTAATGAAAGAGTGGAACAAATCCATACATTTTCAAGTGTAAAGTGTGCATCTAACTGTGAAAGCAGGGCCCCTGGGTTCTAATTAAAGCATTCTCTTTACACAGGTCCAGTAGGTAATCTCCATTGGTTATAGCAGAGGGGAGAACAGTTCATTGGGGTGTGGAGGAGACGGGAAGGTGAGCGCTCTAGCAACGACCTCCAAACGGAGGGCAGACCAATGTGCAATGAAATCTGAACATGCTGCACATCAGCAGGAGCAGGTCCCTAACATGGGCAGCCCGGTGCTGTATCCCCAGGACCGAAGTGCCAGATCTCATGCAAAGTTTGTAAACCTGTAGCTATGTATCCAGGCAGGGGCGTCATTCTCCTATAAGAACTCATAGACTCGTAGACTCTAAGGTCAGAAGGGACCAATATGATCATCTAGTCTGACCCCCCACACAATGCAGGCCACAAAACCTCACCCTCCCACTCCTGTAATGAACCTCTAACCTATGGCTGAGTTATTAAAATCTTCAGATCAGGATTTAAAGACTTTAAAATACAAAGAATCAACCAGCAAGTGAGCCATGCCCCAGGCTATGCAGGAAGGCGAAACCCCCCCAGAGCCCTAGCCAATCTGCCCTGGGGGAAAATGCCTTCTGACCCCAAATGTGGCGATCAGTTAAACCCTGAGCACGTGGGCAAATCCCACCAGTCAGTCAAGAAAAAATTCTCTGTATTAACTCAGAACCCACCACATCAAATGCCCCTTCCCAGGTCGCTGGCATATCTATCACCAGTAGTAAAAAATGGACAATTGCCAGACTAGGCCATCCCATCGTATCATCCCCTCCATACATTTATCAAGCTCAGTTTTGAAGGCAGTTCTGTTTTTTGCCCCCACAGCTCCCCTTGGAAGGCTATTCCAGAACTTTACTCCTCTGATGGTTAGAAAC
Organism: Pelusios castaneus; assembly: GCA_007922175.1. Classification (NCBI taxonomy): domain Eukaryota; kingdom Metazoa; phylum Chordata; order Testudines; family Pelomedusidae; genus Pelusios; species Pelusios castaneus. The sequence continues at coordinate 7,583,317 of ML685954.1, forward strand.
CTGCCTCTAATTTCAAGCCTAAATTTCCTGATGAACAGTTTGTATCCATTTGTTCTTGTGTCCACATTGGTACTGTACTCAAATAATTCCTCTCCTTCCCTGGTATTTATCCCTCTGATGTATTTATAGAGAGCAATTATATCTCCCCTCAACCTTCTTTTGGTTAAGCTAAACAAGCCAAGCTCTTTAAGTCGCCTCCCATAGGGCAGGTTTTCCATTCCGTGAATCACCCTTGTAGCCCTTCTCTGCACCTGTTCCAGTTTGACTTCATCTTTCTTAAACACGGGGGACCAGAACTGCACACAATATTCCAGATGGGGTCTCACCAGCGCCTTGTATAACAGCACTAACACTTCCCTATCTCTACTGGGAATACCCCTTCTGATGCACCCCAGGACCTCATTAGCTTTTTTCACAGCCGCATCGCATTGGCGACTCATAGTCATCCTGTGATCAACCAGTACGCTCAGGTCCTTCTCCTCCTCTGCCACTTCCAACTGATGCGTCCCCAACTTATAGGAAAAATTCTTGTTATTTGTCCCTAAATGCATGATCTTGCACTTCCCATTATTAAATTTCATCCTATTCCTAATACTCCAGTTTACAAGGTCATCCAGATCTTTCTGTATGATATCCCGATCCTCCTCTGTATTGGCAATACCTCCCAACTTGGTGTCATCCGCAAACTTAATTAGCACATTCCCACTTTTTGTGCCAAGGTCAGTAATAAAAAGGTTGAATAAGATTGGTCCCAAGACCGATCCTTGAGGAACTCCACTAGTAACCTCCATCCAGCTAGACAGTTCACCTTTCAGTATGACCCGCTGTAGTCTCCCCTTTAACCAGTTCCTTATCCACCTTTGTATTTTCATACTAATCCCCATCGTTTCTAATTTAACTAATAATTCCCTATGTGGAACCATATCAAACGCCTAAGTTAATTAGGTCCACCACATTCCCTTTATCCAAAAAATATGTTATCTTCTCAGAAAAGGAGATCAGGTTGGTCTGGCACGATCTACCTTTTGTAAAGCCATGTTACATTTTATACATGTTATATTTTATCCCAGTTATACTCGATATCCTTAAGTACTTTCTCTTTCAAAATGTTCTCCAAGACCTTGCATACTACCGAGGTCAAACTGACAGGCCTGTAGTTCCCTGGATCACTTTTACCCCTTTCTTGAAAACAGGAACTACATTAGCAATTCTCTAGGCATACGATACAACCTCTTTGTTCACAGATACATTAAAAATCCTTGCTAACGGGCTGGCAATTTCATGTGCCAGTTCCTTTAATATTCGTGGATGGAGATTATCCGGACCCCCCGATTTAGTTCCATTAAGCAGCTCAAGCTTGGCTTCTACCTCAGATATGGTAATTTCCACCTCCACGTCCTCATTCCCATTAGCTACCCTACCTCTATCCCCAAGCTCACCAGCACCCTCATTAAAGACAGAGGCAAAGTACTTATTTAGATATTCAGCCATGCCTAGATTATCCTTGATCATCACCCCATCCTCTGTATAAAATGATTATAAGAGGTCAATGGAAGATATGGATGTGCCCCTCAGTTCTAAGGCCTCCTTCAAACAACCATAAGCGTTATAGATGGGAAGATCGGTTAGACAGAGAGCCCTTTCCTGGACCTAGGATTCTTCCGGGATAGCTAATTCTGTTTCTAATCCTCGGCACCCATCCCAGCGCCACCCTCACACAGCACTCGAGCTTAATTGGGCTTTGGATATTTTCCCCTGGCCTCTGTTTGCATGATGCATTCCTCCTCACTTCAGACAGCTATATGGAACGACTTTCCTGAATGCATAGGAAGTGTTATAGGAGAATAAATACATTGAAAAAATGGGAATGCAGCATGTCAGCCAAATAATTTCCCCTCAGAAAGAGGGGCCAGGAAAGGGATGGAAGGGGGGTTGCTGCGATCTTATTTCAGACTATATACTGTATCTGCCGTAACATCAATGCAATTTAAAAAGAAACAATACACAGTTTCTGAGCACTGTAAGTGCCCGTTGTCCATGTATTTACTCCATTAGGCTGTGTCACATTGCATTTGAACTGGAGATTTTGTATCTAATTCTGTTCTTTACACTCTAGGAGACAGTAAAAATTGGTGCAGCTAAGGGAAGGATTCTGCAGAGCTTCTCTGTCGTTGCTATTGCTAAGGAAACCGAGCCCTGGGTATCCATCTACTTGGAACATCCATCTCACTTTGTCTCCTGCCCTGAGACAGGCGACATAATAGAATGGCATTAAGAGACAGAGCAGAGTGGAACCAGGAAAACGGGAGTGGAAATTTAAAGCAGTGGGTAGATGCAAGTATATGAATGTGTGACACATGGAGAAAAAATAATGAACCAAGCACAGGAGCATAGTAGAAAATTATTGCCTCTTTCATGGCTTGAAAAAAGCAGCAACTCTAGTTCAGGGTCTAGGGCAAAAGTTTCCCAAAGGCTGAAGGGGCAAGTCTGTCCCAGTAGCCATTTAGGATATTCCAGTCCCTCAGTTAACCATGATGAATAGGCTGCTGTTTTGTATGCAGTGTGTGTGTGCGGGGGTCTACCTTACCAGTGGGGAGTTTGTCACATTCCTGTTTGTTTTCATTATGATTGCTTCAGGACAGCCAGTCAGTCTCAGCTCAGTAACCATGCCTTTCCAAAGGCAGCTTAATTAAAAGCACAGTAAAAGTGTTTTCCTCCAGAGTACGGCTCTCCTGCGTGGCTATCCTCAAGTCAGCTGTTTAGAGTGAACCACTCTTCGGGGCTCAGATCTGTGCACTGGACCTACCAGAATAGTGCAAGGATATCTGATCCTCGGACAGGGCTGGCACAGATCACACAGCTGATGACATGATGTGGCATGTTTTGTTAGTTAGGGACGGTGAGCTGCAGGGGCTGGAGAATGACAGTTCGTTATAAATCTGAAGGAAAAATTAATTGCAGCACATGGCAAAGCGTCACAACTCCCTCTTTACAGGATCAGTCGAAACACAGTAGAACAAAATTTAAAAGATATTAAAAATGCATAGCAACTCTGGTGAGCTAGCTAGCTAGCTAGATACGGTGTCTGGAGATAGATAGATAGATAGATAGATAGATAGATAGATAGATAGATAGA
>ML685954.1:7593063-7619246 GCA_007922175.1 Pelusios castaneus
TTGACCTCACCTTCCTCTATGTGCTGTTCCCCAGTGTTTGAATCCTAACACCAATTCTGATTTGCTGTTACAGCCTGACCTGATCCTATATCATATACTCTCCTGCATTTAATTTCCTCCCATTCTGTAAATTTCCCATCTTCAAAGCGTCTGACGAAGTGGGATTTTCTCCCACAAAAGCTCATGTGATAAATAAATCTGTCAGTCTTTAAAAGTGCCTCAGGACTCTGTTCGTTTTTCTGCAATAAACTAACACGACCACCCCTCTGGAATTCAATATACAGACAGTCTATTTTGTAAGCCCCAGTGCCGCTCTGGTGACTGAATGGAGCTCTGACTGGCTGAGGTTTGGAGCAGCTACAGAGCTACATTGTACTGTGTCATAACTCATTCATTCCACAGCGCGCCTGAGAAAAATCTAAGCGCGATGGAAAGCTCATGGTGGCCTACATTTTCAGTGGTGCCCAGTGATTTGGGGCATGCGGCCTTGAAAAGGTCTGAGTGTCAGAAGGTGGGTGCTCAGCACTTTCTGAAAAGCTGGGTCCGGATCTCTCTGTCACTGGGCACTTCGGTGTCCTGCTGGCGTTGGGTCAATCTAGTGCACATCCATCCCTAGGCACAGCCGCGGCAGTGTGCAACCGGCCTGGTAAAGCAATCGTGATGCAACAGTTAGTTTTGATTTTGTTGGGGATTTTCTGTCGCTTCAAGAAGTGGAGGGGTTGCCCTGGCGAAGAAGCAGCAAAGCCGGCAAATGACAAAAGAGAGCGGTTAGTGAGACAGAGCAAACACTGGGTTTAGCTAATGCAGGCCCCATCCAGGTATGTCTACCAGCAAAACAGAGGCAGAAACTCTCTGCCTAGAATAGTGACTGCCCATTTGAACGAGACAGGTGGCAAACCTTTTAAAAAAGAAAGTGCTAATGTATTAATGGGTGCACTGTCACACCTCCGCAGTGCGAGGGCTGCCTTTTATGTGCAAGGTGCCTCCTTCCTCAGGCCAGCTGCCTGATCTCACGTCCTGAGGGAGCAGGGAGTCAGTTCTTGGGGTGCCACGGGAGGAAGAGGCCACAAGCGCTGAAGGAGAAGTGCTCCATTTAGAGCAGGAAGTTCAAGTCCACACAAGGCCAAGTGTGACTGCTGCAGGGGCTATGGATTTCAGCTAGTGAATGGAAAATACCAGGAGCCTCATTTTCAAAGGTGCTGGGTGAGGACCCATCAACTCCAGCTGATTTTACTGGGCCTTTTACATGCTTGTTACCTTTGGGGTTCTGGATGGAGACAGAGGGAAGTTTCTGTTGTGCAAGCTGTGTCAGACTTCCAGGGCAAGTGTTGAAGGGAGCACTTCCAAAGGGAACACAGAGGAGGTCACTGAAGCTGGTGACACTAGAGTGTGTGAAAAACTGAATGGATGACGATTTGCCACCTGCTGGATTCAAACACCGCTGGCCCCCAGGGGAGAGTGTGCGGGCATTACTGCAGGAAAACAGCTGCCATTTATTTCTATCGCCCTAATGCCAGGGAGCCCTTGCCATGTGCCGGGACCTCTGAACTTGCACAACAGTGCACATCCTATTCCGTTTGTTGGACAGGTCTGGTCAGAAGGAAGTGTGGGAACAATTCTCCAAGGGACTTCTTACCTTCTGCCATGGACCCACAAACCTCAGCAGCATCATGCAGCTGCAATATCAGCTGCAGACGGAGGAGGCACGCTAATAACTAACTGCTTCCAGGTCACCTAGACAAAACCCTCTCGAGGTTAATGGCACTTGAACCAAGAGAAATTTCTGCTAAGAGCCATTGGGGAGGAAGTCAGATGGCCTGAGTGCACCCTCCTCAAACTGCTCAGCTGGCATTTCTGCAACAACCAGCAAGAGAGAAAATTGGTCTTTAACAGCTATTCCCAGAAATGTCACAAAGCGTAAACACCAGGGTAACCTTTGATCCTCTCCTCACTCCCCTGGGAATGAGCAACAAATTCAATAATGCAGCCGCTGGTTTCTAAGTGATATCACCCGCCGGTTTAAGGAAATTAGTATCAGATCCAGGTGGCCTTCAGATGAAAGCCCCTCTGTCTTCCAGCACTATTTGCACCCATGGATTTCACCTGCCCACATCTGTCTACAGCATCTTGGCCCCCCCTCTGCCCACACTCCATCCCCAGCCCCAAAGTGTGCTGCAGACCTGCCATCTGCTGACGAATGGCAGCGACGGAAACACCTCTCCACCACGGGACATGCATGACTTTGAACTGCAGCAGTCCTCAAGCTCCTGCTGGCGGACCCAGCTATTCAGCACCCATCCTGTGCCGGCTGAAAGGAATGTGCCCTGCCAGTGGCAGACGCTGCTGCCAGCTCATAAAGCCAGCAGTCCCATTATTACTGGGGAAATCAGCACTTCCCAGGACCGAGGCCCTCAGATCCCACTTTCCAGGAAAGAGCCCCCGGGTGTCTGCTCCCAGGGAATGTCAGCCCCTTCCACACCCTGCTGAAGCCTGCTGTCCTGTTCCAGCCATCACACAAGGGCTATATGGATCAGGATCAGGAGGGGAAACATCCGGAGGCCCTGCCTGGAATCCTGGTATCTACTGCTCAGACACCCAGACAGCTGCCGTCCCTCCAACTAGCCAAGATGTTCCACCCCTTCCTGCCTGCTGCAGTGAGCACGTCACAGCGCTTAGTAAAGCCCACACGTGGGCAGGGGTCTAGAGGGTCAGCATGGACGTCACCCCAAAAATACCATGGCTGTACGTCTTCCTTTGCCAGCCCCTTCCTCCCCCCACCTTTGCCAATCTCCAGGCCCTGATGCCCAGGGCCAGCAGCTCTTCCAAGCCGCTCGGCTCTGCCATGCAGCAGTCTCCTGTCTGGGGCTCTAGGCAGAACGAGCAATCTCTCACTCATGGAGCTTCTCACCCTTGTTACGGCTGCTCCAGGCAGCGTTCTTCATGCTCGTGTGACTTTCAATTCTCAGTGCAGTTCCCAGATTTCTGCCTTTGTCCAGTATCTGTTAAAGTATCTCATTTCAGACAATTCCATAATCCTGCCATGGCAGGCAATCAGTCACACTCCAAATCAAGCATCTCAAATAAGGATTTATTAGAATTAATCAGACAATTACTGTATGGTCATTAAATACAGTTTATTAAAATACATTTAAGTGTATTAACTATTTAATAAGATAGATATCGGTTACTGAACTGGCAAAAGATGTTTGACTCATCGTTTTTCATTTCTCTCTCTCTCTCTCTCTCTCTCTCTCTCTCTCTCTCTCACACACACACACACACACACACACACACACACACACACACACAGAGCTTTATATAAAGACACCATAAGGAATCCAGCCTGTACAAAGAACACTCCCTGCACACAGACAGCCTGTATACACACAGCACAAAGATGCCAGATTGCTCCTGCCCCTTTGAAATAAAAGTGAGTTTTGCCACTGGCTTCTGTAAGTTCTGCAAGAGCTCCATCTGTGATAGATGGAAGGTCAGATGAGATGAGCTAACCGTCTCTTTTGTCTTTAATGCAGGAGGTATCCTCTAACTTACACCTTCCCCCCTCCTCCTCGCGTGGGTCACGAAATATGTCTCTGGGGTGGGCGTAGTTGGGTGGGAGTGTGTAGGCAGTGAGGGGCAGGTCAGAATAATTCCCGCTGGCGTTAGCAGGGTGATACGTTCCCTTCTGTCCCTGACATCTTTGCAGCTCTGGGCCACTGCCACCTAAGCAGTCTGGATCCACTGGGTGTATTAAGGATCTCTGCCATTCTGGGTCTGGATGAGCATGTTTCCTTTCTGGGTGTGAGTAGTTGGGGCTGAATCCCAAAGCCTGAGTAAAGGGGCTGGCTGGATTCTCAATTTCAATACCAGCCCGCACATTTCCTTTCTAATGCAGTTACACACCAGGTTTCTTCAAGTTAAATGGGAGAGAGAACACAATCTCATTTACCTTTTGTGTCAGTTCCTCATCTGTTGCTAAAATCAGTTAATTCCCCCGCTCTACAATCTGCACCACATAAGACACAGACCTCAAAAACTGAGGTGTCCTCTGTGCTGCAGACACTGACGACCTCATGACACTTTTAGCAGGGTTATTTCCTGAATATTCCCATCCCCAGCTAGCAGCAGCAGCTGTCTCTGCATGCCAATATCCCATGTTACGATTCCCTTGTGTCATGATAGTGCCTACAGGCTCCAGCTGAGATCAGAACCCCTTGTGCAGGGTGTTGTAGACACACCTGGTAAGAGAGCTTCCCTGCCCTGAAGAGCTTACAATAGAAAGAGAGACAACAAAGAGGAGGAGAAGCAAGAACTGTTATCCCCATGTTACACATGGGAAGCTGAGAAACAGAGAGATTCAGAGACACGTCCAAGATCACGCTGGAGTCTGCATCAACGCTAGGAAAACGCCGAGACCAAGCCGTAACCATATGGCCATCCTGCCACTTCACAACATCTTTCAAGCTCTTTTAGGCTTCGATACAATCACGTTTGATCGAACTGTATTTAGGACTCTTAGAAACGAATGGTTCTGGAGGAGCAAAGCAGGCAGGTTTCCCAGGCTATTGAAGGATCAGCAGGAGGAAGAGTGGAAGTGTGGACTAACCCAGCAAACCCCAAAGTTTGCCCTCGTGGCCAGTCTGAGCACAAGTTTGTGCCTTTCCCCTGAAGTCATGCAGAAAAAGGCTGTAGCAGACTCCAAGCCCGCTGTTCTGGGGGTGGTTGTTCCCTTTGGTATATCTGGAAACAAACGTAGCTGTCGGGATTCTGCTAGTTAGTCAGCAAAAGTCACTATTTTGCCAGTCGACTCCTGCCTGACCCAGGACAATGAAGTCTCGCCGTGCACTGGATTCAAGAGCCCAGCGAGTCCAACGCTGCCAAGCACTCAGATTGTTCTCTGGCAATTTCCAACATAAAGTGCTAATTAATTTAGCATCTTCTGTTCCCCTGAGCACAGATGCTGTAAAATGCACCACTCATTTAACAGGAGATAAACTGTTTCCATTCCTGGACATTTTTTAAAAGGCTAAAAACAAGATTGTTTCATTAGCGAGCAGTGATAAAAATCCAATCAAAACACTCCAGTGAATTAGTGCAGGGCTCTGAAGCTTTTCATTTCTCCAGCATAAATGTCTATCGGACTTCTTCCCATCGCCCCAGTTACACAGAGCCTAAGGAAATCCATGGTAGGAATCAGATCTCCTTCCCATCTGTCTCCAAGGAACTGCTAATAGCTCCCTCCTTTTCTCTTGTAACGTACCAGGGCGCTTCAGCCAACACCCCTGACGTTTAGTGACAAGCTCATCCCGAATTAGCAGGCTTGCATGGGGCGAATGGAGGGCAACCTTCAGTCTCAAACAGGGCCCTGAACAGAAATGGGGTCACATGACGTACTGCTAGCTAGTGCAGTTCCTGGCAGCTCCAACCAGATACAAGGTCATTTTCTAGTGTGTCTATTTGGCACTGAAGGAACTAAGGACTAGGATAGATGAGGTTCTGCAGGGAAACTCAGGAACATTCAATTTTGCAAAGCAATTTCTATTTCATTGGACTGCTTTAAGTTCCCAGCAAAGCCAAATTCCAGAAAGAGGCTGAGATTGGCCATTATACCGCACATGCAAATTGCTCAGAGCAGGGTGTGCATGTGGTCTGCTGACAAGCATGCTTTGTAGAAGCAGTGGCCTAGGAAATAAGCAGCAGGGTTTTGGATAACGCAGCACCTCTGGCTGCTTGCACTGAGAGCAGTGTCTTGTGGCACCTCTGCATGTCTCATAGCACTGCAGTGCTGTGATCCCTGGGCATCTGAGCTTGCTGCAGGTTCCTGCCTGAAGTGCTGAGGTCATGTCTGCGGGCGCGACTCCTCTGGTCTGGATTTCATGAGACTCTCCTGCGGAGTTCTCTGGTGGGGAATTACACACCTGGCTGCATTTCAGCCTTGCCCTGACACTCAGAGTCCCCCCGCCAGCTACTCCAGATGGGTTCCTCCCAAGCACTCTCAGCACTTTACATCGTCAAAGCACCGCACAGACGGGAACGAAAGACTCAGCTGTTAATGATTCCGACGGTGAAGCAGACCCGACAGCTATCAAGCCTTCTTGCTCCCTTTGCACCCCCATTAGCCCACCGGCAGGTTTTCCTTCTGCTTTGCTGTGTTTTCCCTGGGGCCTCTGCTTTCAGGGAAGGCATGCTCAGCAAGCCTCCATCAGGTCTGAGCTCCCACTCCATGAGAATGGGAAGCAGGCCTTGGCTGTGCTTTCTGCAGGAGACGCCAGCCTATGAGCAAAAAGGCAAAAAAGCAACAAGAGTGTACAGACTCCTCCTCTAATGGCTGAATTTACCCTCAGAAAACTTATGCTGCTCAAGAACCAGCTTTGGCCTCAGGGAGTTCCTGCCTCTCTTACTAATCTTCTGTGTGACCTTGGGCAACTCACTTAATCTACCTTGTGCCGGAGTTCATCATCTGTAGACTGGGATTAATCTTTCCCTACCTGCTGGGGGATAAACTCCTTTAATGAGGTGGTGGTGGGATGGATGACCTAGACAGAATTTCATCCATTGAGACTGTCCTGATTGTCCAGACCAGTTTCACTTATGCTGAAGTGATCAACGAATGCAGAGGAGCCTGATGGTACATTGCATGGTCTTCCTGGGCAATGAGAGCTCCACACTACACTGTGGTTTACGTGATTTGCTCAATCTGAAAATGGAGTTGGAATTTGAAGAACATGTTCATGAAACTCTGCAGAGCTGGCTGTCACCTGCTGACTTCTGCTCCTACAGGTGATGGACTGATGAGACCCTGAAACTTAGGGCCTCGGCCACCCTTCAGCGCAGTATGAGCTGCAGATTTCTCCAAAGCCTGCAGCCAGCAGTGCAAAAGGAAAGCTGATTTGCTCCCTCACCTTCGTAACATGGCTACCAGAACCTCAGGAGAGGTGAGGTCCCTCCATCCAGGTGCTTTAGGAGCTGACATTACCCCAAAGAAAAACAGGGGTGGGGGGAAGAACAATATGGGCCTTTATTACATGCAAAAATATTCCTAGACAAAGCAAATTCAGCAATGTACGCCTCGCCAGCATTTTTCTGTGCACTCTGCCATTAACAGTTCCCAGTCTGGAATCGCAATTTCTAATCCAAACCCAGATGAGGCAGAGCCAGAGCCAGGGTAGCGAAGAAGTCTGGTGACTGCAGAACAAGATCAATTGGCTAGGTGTCCACTCGACGGACATTGATTATTCAGTGCATTTTACAAATCAGACTATCAAATGTTCCATGCGAAGTAGCCAATATGTTAGAATACAAGCTACAGGTTATTTTCAATGCACTGACTTCCCACTCTTTAATGTCTTTAGTAGGGGCAAAGATTCAAGTCATTTTGATGTTGTATTGAAGGAAACGTTCCAGAGGGGTCTGTGAGCTAATTAATCCCAGATCAACTCACACTGTGACCGTAGGCAAGGTGCTGTCTCCTAGCTGTCCCCATCTATAAACTGATACAGAGAAGGGAGCGATTGTTTGTACAAAAGGAGGAGGGGTGTGTGTGTAGATTAATTAGTTAAAAATTGTAAGGTGCTTTGAAGAGGAAAAGTGCAATCCTCAATTATAGGAATTACTAATGGTAGGCAACTCTGTGCAACACAGAGGTTAGGAATTTACAGAAGAAATGCTGTGACACAGCTTGACAAGATTTATCACAGGGAGCTTTATATCCTATTAGCACTTAAATATGGTGCAGCCGCTGTATGAAATACTCCGTGTGTGTCCATCAACTCTCGTCGGTGAGTCCGGTGCCTTTTACCAATTCCTGAACAAATGGCTCAGAGCCAGCTTAGCACGATAAAACCAGCCGGGACTACTAGAGCGTTTTCTGCTTCGTTTGGGCCGCTTTACTGGCCTTGATGCTGCATGTGGGGAGGGGGCGGCTGCGGGGGGAAGGGCTGGGGCCCGATGAAAAGATCTAGAGGGTAGGACTGAGGGGTGGGGTGGGAAGCAGCGTCTCACAGGCAAGGCTGCCCTCACCTCCTGGAGTATCCGCTGGGGTAGAGATGGGGGGTTCGAAGTGTTGAGAGCCCAATGTGCTGAGCCAACACTCGGGAACCCTCCCAGTCCTAGTCCAGGAGGTCTCCAACGCTGGTGACTCCTGCTCGGACCAGCCTCCACGGTGCCAACTGGGATTCCAGTGTCAGTCTGGTTTCCCCCAGCACCCTGTCCTAGGATGTCATGATTAGGGCTGTAGGGAACAATTTGAATAACTCCTCCCCTTCTTCCTGGCATGATTGCAAAGCAAATGGAATCCTGTTGGCGATGGGAGACACTTTAATGTCCGTATAGCCCATTATTTGCACGTGATTCTTTGCTTCCTGGGTCCAGCCTGGCCTGAACAGGAGACTGGTGAAATGTGGCCCCGAGAAGGGGCCAGTCCACAGTGCAGACCAGAGCTGGCTGTCAGGCAGAGCTCTGAAACTGAACTACCAGCGTGCTCCTCTCCTGGTGATTCTGGGAGGCAGGTGTCTCCTCCGAGATTCGTGCACACATCTGCAACACAGGTGTTCAATGAGCCATGCAGCAGCCAGGGGTGCTCAGCCGTGACTGTTGTATTAAAGTCTGGAGCTGCTGTGTGTCACGGCAGTCGGGCGCTCCATAAGACGAGGCCTGCCAAGAAGAGGCGCCCTTTGACTTGGAGGGGAGGTGTTTATTTTAAAACATGCTTTAATTTGCTATCCCCAAAGAGATACACCCACCAGCCCCATGGGATTGTCCTCTGTGGAGTCAGGTCCCTGCCCAAGGGCTTCTGAGACCTGACCCAGGGGCTAGGTGATGTTAACAGCCACCGGGCACCTTGCATTCCCAACCCACCAACCCTTCTACCATCCCCGGGAAGCATGGTGCAGCCTGTCCATGGACACTGTCCGTCTCCTTCCCCACCCAGCAGGGATCACAGCACTGCATGTGGCAGTGGCTGCTGAGACCTCCGGTGGGCCGGGGCAGCTAATTATCAAGATGAGCAAACATCACCCGTCTCCTGCTGCACAGTGATCCCCAGGGCGGGGGGGCCGTGGACCTTTGAAGAGTGCTGCTGCTAAGTTGCTAACGGAGAGCTCTGCGAGACAAGCAGGAAAATCTCACTGTTACATGCCCCACCTGTTAAACGTGGGAGGGACTCGAAAATCACACTGTGCTAATCCCTGGCAAGGCACCACAGAGAGCGAATCCCAATAACGTGGGAAAGGAAACACCTCCAGCGGCGCAGACCACACAGGTGGGTCGGGAGGCCCCCGAAGAGTCCTTTCATTCGGAGATCGACCTTATGGCAATGAACAGGTGAGGGAAGCGTAAGGAGCTGTGTCAAAGAGAATTTAACTAGCGGGAATAGACGTTGATTGTGACGACAGCCATTCAGCTCTCCGCTTGCCTTACACTAGCTTCCGGTCGCTAATCTGGTAGAACTTTCCCGCTGAAGGAGCTCACTCCTGCAATGCGCAAAGGGAGGGAAGGCCTATTTACTGACCATCCACGCTCTACCCAACAGCACTGGCAGAGTGGAAAATTCTGGTACCGAAAGGACAGAAGGTTGCCAGACAATTTGAGAACCGTCTCTGCTGCCAAGGATTCGCAGCAAAGCTAACTGGCACAGTGGGAAATCACTGCTGTGGCATGGTACAGACGCCTGCCTGGGACAGCAGCCATTGGCAGATGTGGGTTGTCCTGAGTCCCCCTTCTGGCAGTGACTAGTAATTCTTGGCTCTGTGATGAACTTCAGCTCTGATGAACTGCTCCCAAGGGGAAGAAGTCCCTTCCTGACCAAGCAGATACGGCAGGTATGCGTCAGAGCGGCTTCCCAGAAAGCCCGCAGTTACCGATTGGTCTGGAGACTGCGGAGGTGTCTCAGAGAAGCCCTGGCAGGGCGTGCAGAGCCCAGCTAAGGAAGTCTGCTCAGCTCCCTGGACACCAAGGCCTGATCCAATTTGCATTACTGACAACGAGAGTCTCTTTGCTGCCTTTCATGGGTGTTGGATGAGGCCCGAAAAGGCCAGAAAGACGTAGTCAGCTTTCTATGGTGTAAATGAGAGAGACGGTAGCACTGTTCCTTTGTAGTGAGTCAGACTGTGTCCACACCTAATCCAATGGCGACCTCGTTCACGAGGGTCATTTCTGCCCCAGCGCGTCTCAGCTTGTGTGCTCAGGATATTCACATACACTCAGAGGCCTCCACATTCCTGGATCCCTTTTTTCCTCAGATTAATCAAAAATAGCATTTAACAAAATGTCATTTGCTCTTCATGCATATTTGCCAAGGCAGCAAATATGACTCTGAACCTGGAGTGACAAGTCGTCAATGGAGGGATGACCTGGTTGAAGAAAAAATAGGTCTTTAGCTGGGCGCTTTACATATGAATCTACATAACCCTGTAAAAATTCATGAACCAAATTTAGTTTTAAATGTTGATTTACATACACAAATGCAAGTCAGTGTTTTCATACATTGCATTTGTGGGTCCCCGGAAGTAATATTCAAAGCAAGATCGCAATGGAGCAAATAGATTTTAAAAAGAGATAAACCAGGATCTGCACCGATATAGGGCCCTCAGATACTGCAGTAGGAAATAAATAGAGAAGGGAACGATAAGTCGGTATAAATTGAGTCCATAGAATGGCTCTATAATTTATACTCCCTCCATCTGTGTCCCAGAGCACCAGAATTCTGGAGATCTCTTAGGGAGCTGGGCAATTGCGCATCCTACGTAGTCCACACATTGAGCCGACAAATTGGCTGTTTTTAGCTCTCACAGAACATTCTCCTCTCGTTTCAAACAAAAACCACGCCACTGGCTACTAATCAATATATCTCCCCACCAGCAGTGCAGGGGGTGACCTGGAATCTAGAACGTTCCCGTCTCACATGATCAGGGTTCTCAGCCCATGGAACCCATTCCTATCTGGGATTTCCTTCCTTCTCATGACAATGAGGGTGGAAGAGGAAGGTCCTTAAGAGCCATTTGATTTGGGCTTTGCTGAGCTTTGCTATCTGTTGATTTACTCAGAATGTGTCTGGAGTTTCTGCATTTTCTCACTGCCAAATTTAAACAACAGAAAAACACGAGAGCGAGAACGGCGGTTCTCACACCTCAATATAGAACTTGCTCTGGGTGAATATTTGAGCACTCCAGCTAAAATTCTGCTTCTCATCAGTACTATTGAGAAGAAAAGGAGACGTCTGAAGATGTCTCTGAGGGGGTCAAGGGTCACATCGGATGAACGGAGCAACGAAAGTCCCTTAGACACAGTCTGACATTCATTGGAGGCAGGGAATACGGAGCTAAACCGTAGAGCATGTACAGAACTGTCAACAGGATTGTCTCCTGGCTCCACCATAGCTCTCTGGAGCGACTTACCATCCGCACTCCTTGCTGTTGCCCCACGTTGCAGTTTTCCTGAGAATTCACCAGTCACGGGCCTGGTTCACGTAGACGTCACGCAGTGGCCAGCTCTAGCGAGTCCACGTGGTGCAGAGAGTAGAGGAGGCAATACCTAGTGTGTGAGCTGAGCTCCTCGTATCCAGCAGCTGCTGGGACACAGGGCTGTTGGTCTGTGATTCCCTCGTTCGGAGATTTATCACTTGTGTAAGTGTGTGAGAATTGAGACAATTCTGAAGATGTGCATTATCCACCCGCTAGACTGTGACGGCTTTGTGAGCTGGAGCACTCCATCACACGGCAGCAGTATTTAGGATCAATTTTCAGATTCACATTTTCTACCACATAGAACTTAACAACTCCTTGGGAGCCGATTTCCAGATTCGCAGGTAGATATGTTTCCACAGTTATTTTTTTAAGACACATTTATTTAGAGACCTTTTTCAACATGTGTCTTATCAGCTACCTGGAAATGCTGCCTCAAGCTTTGCCGATCAGATGTAGGGTAGGACTTCTTTTAAAGGCATTATGAAAATGTCACCATTATTTTGATGCTGACAGCCTTCCTGGTGATCCCGACACAGTATGCAGGACTTCCCCTTGCAGCCAGCACGAGGGGTTCCTGTCCCTGCTGCTGCGACACATCCAGATCAAAGCAGTGCAGGAGACACAGCGACCACCTAGAGGAGGAAACTGGATTGAAGGATTTATTTATAAGAAAGGTAAATATTTGGTGCCATTCCTTCTATTTTAGGATTTTGTAGCATTCACATGCTTTCGGAATAATGATCTGAGCTGTGCAATGGGTTGGAGTTCAGATGAAATAAGAACTAGACAGGGAAGCCTGAGATTTAAGAACTAGACAGGGAAGCCTGAGATTTAAGTCCCCTAAAGTCTAAGGCAATTTGGTTTCAGTTCTAGAGGTAGATTTGAACTTTGGTGTGCAGGAAAATGCTTAATAAGAACCAACCCTAACCCTTCACCTAAATCTCAAACTGAATCTGGGACCTTTTCTGATGGTAATAAACCCCTGGTTAATTGTGTTTTTTCTGCATCCTGCCTGTCCCAGGACCAGACATGCCTGATCAAAAGTATGACAATGTCCATGTACAAGTGTGACCCAAACAGGAAGTAGTGGGAACCTGACCTTGAAGCCAGATATCAAGATAGTTCTAAACGGATTTCCAGGAGAAAGAAAACTGGCTGAGGGTTGCAGCTTTTGGATGAAGTTCATGCAAACATCCCTGTGAAATTGTCTGAGGTCTGTGAGCGCCAGACACAGCAGAATGCAAAGAACTAGACACACACTTTAATCTAAAGGGACCAAACGTGAGTGGCTGATCTTCAGTGTGTATTTTACATTTACTCTTCCAATAATTCAGAGGCAGAATCCTACAACAATCTTACATGGCACATTATGAACTGCCGGCCAGCACCCTAAATGCAGTGGGCCACTTTCTGCCCTCAGATGTAAAGGTGAGAGATTCCCTCTGGCATTAGTGGGAGCTGGGTGGGTGCCTAATCAGCCTGGGAAGTGCGATGGGAATGTGAGGACACAGTTAATGTTGCTTGAAACTGTATTCCCCGAGTCTAGACACCTGTTCTCTCAGTTTTTGACAGCAGCCCTGGTGCTGGAGTCAATCTTTCCGAATTCATTGTAGCCTTTACATAAATTCTCTTTTATGTCTGAATACAGTGATTAAAATTTGCTGAAATACCTGAAAACAATGATCCCAGTTTGTCTGGCTAATCACCAATGCCTGTTCCCTGCTGGCAGAGGAAGATATTTGAAGCTGGGTTGGGTTTTTTTAACGTTCACTTTCAAATGAGAGTTTATTAAATTCTCATTCCAACCGTAGGATGGTAGGTTCCTAATCCCATTAGAGCCAATTAGCTGCCCTGCATTATTACTACTATTAGCGGAGTGGGTGGGCCTCGCAGCCCACTTCATTTCGCCCTCTTGCCGAGAAGCAAGAAGGAGCTCCCCAGCCCCCCGACGTGCGTGTGCTTTGCTCCCTTTAAAAGCCAGCCGAGAGCGCGTTGGATCCGTTCCGCAGATCAGTGCAAATGTCAGGGGCTGCCATGCCAAGGATCTCCAGCGCGGCCTTGGCTTCGGACAAGCCCGGCTGCTGAGCCCTCTGGTCTCAGTTTGGCTGAGAAGTACAACAGGCCTGGGGGGTCAGCAGCTTAGGAAGAGTGGGCAGGCAGGTGCAGAACAGCAGATGGTGGCACAGGTCCCCGAAGGGTGCTACTGCTCTTGGCTTTCAGGACATGGAGGATTTGTAGGCTGTATGAGGGGACGTGCTGTCCAGTGGTTAGCGCATTAGTGTGGGACTGCATCACCCCCACCTCCCAGTGCCAGGACCCCTGAGAACCTGCTGCCTGGCTCCTTGTGGGGGCTGCAATTGGCCTGAACTCTTTCCTCCTGGCAGCTGGCTTTACAGATGTCCTACCCCCAGTGATCCATCTCCTGCGTCGAGGCAGCACACCTGCGTAGCTCTGTGACCTCCTGGGAATCCTGGGCACAGGCAGGAGTCGGACCCAGCACACTGCAGATGACACAGTCCCTGAATGAGGAGGATGGCATGAAATGACTCCCATCACTGGGCATTAACAAGGAAACAGCGCCCGTCTGATCTGTGAGTCAGCGCATGCGGGGGGCACTGCTGTGATCTCAACAAATAACAGCAATAATTCGTAGCACAGAGTACACTATCGACTCTCACTCAAAGAGCAGAAAGGGTTCAAAAGAGACAGCCAGGGGAGAATTTGATGTAGAAATGAGAGAAAAATACAGAAGGCTAGCTTTAAAATGATGGTAGAAAACCACTTTTTGAACAAAAATCTCCTTTGTTTATAGAGAAAGACAGATTTATGGGTTAATATACATCTGCAATAAGCTGCTGAAGAAATATACTCAGGTAGGCAGGAATTATTCATTCAAATTAACTATAAATTAAGATCAACCTAATTTATGTCTATTAAAATGGAAAAGCATATTATCTCCCATTCAAAGGAATTTGTATTTGATGCAAATAGAACAAATTCAGAAACTTTAGAAATGTTCTCTGATTGTTCATTTGCATCGTTAACCAATGTAGAATGGGACTGTGATTTAAAAATGGGAGAACAGAAGGAACGATAATTAGTTATGTAAATAATGTGGCATTCTTGTTTATAATTAGTTCAAGAATAAAATAAAATTCACGCATGTCACAGGACTAATTTTCATATGCAAATTAACAATCAAAATTATAAACGGTAATAATGCAGTTTGGGAGAATGTGGCATTTTTAATTTATTAGCTGAAGCATGATTTAAAGCTGATTCCAGTTGACATCAGGAGATTTCAAAGGTGCCTCCAGGATGAGAAAAACATGCAAAAGAAAAGAAAAGAAAAGAAAAGAAAAGAAAAGAAAAGAAAAGAGGCTATCACCTGTTTGAATTTCTTGCTAGAGCAAGCAGGGCATGGAACACACCTTAGCTCCCAGGAGCGAAAATGAAACCAGGCAGAGCTGAACCTGCCCACAAAGCGGGTTTGCCTTCGGAAATATTGGGGAGGAGTGTGGCTTGCCCCAGTAATGGTGGCCTGCTGGCGTTTCCATCCAGATAGTTCAGCACAGATGCACTCAGAATTCCAACAAGTAGAAGAAGTGCAGGGGGAGGCGAATTCAGACTAAATGAGAAGACATACATTAGAAGTTGCACTGTCACACACCAACTCTCAGAGTCGCTTTGAGTTATCAGTCAGCTGAGCTGACCTCTCTCCGGGGTCCCTTATTGCAACGGGTGTTTTCCATTTCTCACATCTGTGATTTACAGGGCTCCAGGAAGGTGTAATCAGGCGATTCAGTACAGGCCAGGATGTCAAGGTTTGGCAAAATTCACAGCGGCACTTGTGTTCCTCTGGTATTTTCAAAGCAAACTCCAATCAGGTCCCTGGAAGGATGTTTCTTAAATATAAATATTCCAACTTGAAAATCCCTGGGAAGTGCTGCCAGCTATGCTACAGGAAAACATGCTGGGCTGGCTGCTCTCACAGACAATAACTTGACGTCCCGGCTCCTTCTTCCATGACCCAGGATCGGAGCCCCACGCCGGGCAGCCCTTAGAGCTAGTGAAGAAATGCTAGGCATTCGCCATGAAAAATGCTCAGTGAAATAAAACATTTTCATCTGCTTCACATTTTTGCAGAATTTTTGTTGTCAAAAAAGAAAAGAAAAAATAAGTTTTTTGATTTATATTTTTTATAATCTCCCAGCACACTTTCCTCTCCACTTCCCCATTCATGACAATTTTGGGGTTTTGTTTAGTCAGAGTCAGACCATTTCCACAAAATGATTTTCTTTTATATTTTTGCTATGTTTTTGTTAGTGTTGAAAAGCCATAAATAATAATAAAAATGATTAAAAAATGTTGACCTGTTGTAGTGGTCTCTTACTGACCGGGCACAGGTCATGAGGTCACTAAGCTACAGAAAAGTCTTCTGTGTTAACAGAATGAAACCTTCCCCATAAAAAGACTGGGTGTTTTATTTGGGGCAGGATGGGGGGAGAACTAAACACCTTTTCATGAAGAGTGTCTGCTTTCCACAGAAAATTTCAAGTTTTAAGTAAAAACTTGTCAGCTGAAAACTTATTTTTCTTTCAACAAATGTTAGAACACTATTTTTTTAAAATTTCATCAACATTTTCTGCAGAAATAAAAACATGTTTTCCAATCAGCTCTGCTCTGGAGTGAAATTCCACTATTTTCCCTGAGAGCAAGTGAACAATCTCCTTCCATCAGGCTTGTGAAAGTGCCAAATTAAACCTCAGGAAGAACTGCCCTGGATCATAGCTCGAGTCGCACCTGTTCCCGAGTCCATAAAATCACGTGCTATGAAGGGGGGAACAACAGCCGGGTCCACAGGATACAAAGACAGTGTTTCGGAGTGGACTGGTTCCAGTGCTGAAGGAAAAACTGGAAGACGGCAGATTGATCCCTTAAGGTGGACGCAGGAAAACACAGTTTCTATTGCACAGAGAGCCAGCAGCCCTGGAGTAATGGAAGGAGTTTCTTCTGTGACTGCTGCGGCTTTCCCAGCTGTGGTGAGGGGCATCTCTGGGTTGTGTTAGCAAGTAAACAGCAAGCCAGGAGTTCTCCCCGCTCATGTCTGAGGTGACTTGGGGGTCGGCAATACATGCTGTGTAGTTAATCCTGTCATCTGATCCAACCCAGCCCACCCCAACAATCAAAAATGTATCTCTGAAACCCACCCCCCAACCATATGTTGACCCCAGCCATGTTCCAGAAGCTGTAGCTTATTTGAATCCTTCAGACTTTGTTCTCCCCAGTCATGTTCCTTTCTGTTCAGCAGAGGTACAGTGCAATTAGAAACTCACCTGGCATCACCGGGACCTTTCCTAGCCTGGCCCAGTGCACCGCCCCAATCAAACTGTTCTGCCTTAGCACTAATGGCCATTAACTCTAGCGAACAAATAACTCTGCAGCAGAGGAGAGCAGGCCCAGCTTGCTCTGTAAATGCGTAAAAATGTGTGCAAGCTGGCCCTAGATCCTCCCAAGAAGTGCTAGTGGCTCCTAGGGAGGCAGGGCACTTGCAGATGAGAACTTTGTTGAGCTGGTCCCTGGGAAGCCAAACTCTGCTGAGTGAGGAGGAGGAAGTCCTGACTCCTTGAGAAACACGGCGAGGATGCCGTTTGCCGTTCTCACCACTGAGTGGTCATGCTGCCAGTCACCAGCATCAGTAAGGAAAACGATGACAGCAGAGATCTTTAAATGAAATCTTCCAGCATGCAAGGCTTGGCAGCAGGGACAGGAGCTCAGGGGCCCTGCAGCAGGCTGTGCAAAAGAGGGAAAAAGGCAGAAGAGATTTACTTTGGACTCAACCTCAGTCTGGGCTTCAGTGGGTGGAGCAGAAACAGTTCCTTATCCTGTCTTGGCAGCGAAGATAACCACGACAACTGAGGTGTCCACCTGCCCCTTCCGGGGAGAATTCAGATCAGGGGCTGGCAAAGATCTGAACAAGCAGCTCTGCCAAGGGCTCAGGAAACATCCCGAGGCCTGAAGCCTGCAAGCCCAGGCTGGAGCGATGGGCAGTGTGCAGGCCATGTCGGGGATCAACCGACAGCCTTGTCCTTGGCTGGTGCAGAAACCAGCCAGGCTTCCCTCCCCAAGGCAGCGGAGTTGCAGTGACGGCTGAGGTGCTCCCTGAACGTTAGTGTTGGGGCCCTTCCAGTGCACGGCGCTACCAGAATGGCCGGGATTATTTGGTGCTAATTATAGCCGATCTTGCTGCAATCTGGGGGACAGAAGTCAGACTCTGCACTGAGGAGGATGAGAGGCCTGGGGAACAGGAGTTCTACCTCTCATGGAGCTGAGGACTCTGAGTGGAGCGGTGGAGCCGAGACAAGCATGTTTTCTAATAAAAGCAAGTGCAGCTCTTTAATTAAGGTCTTCTTAGCCGCGTGCTCCCAGAGACCTGTACGAAAGGAAGGAAGAGTGGGCGTTCTTTAACATCCACAGCTTGAATAATGAGTTACAGGGAGGACAGAGGAGAACAAAGACGTGAAGCAGACCTCCTCCCACTGATATACTTGGGCTAACCAGTCATCCCAAGTAAATCCCTCCCCCTTACCCCAGCTCACTGTAAATCTCAGCCAGGGACCTGCTGACCGTCCATCCCAGGAGCGATTCTCTTAAGGTGCTAAGGGACTGTTCCAAGCTTCGGGCAGTAGACAATTGAATAAGGTTTCCAGGTGGTGCACATCATGCTCCCCCTTGGCACTGGCCACTGTCGGTAGACAGATACTGGGCTAGATGGACCTCTGGTCTGACCCAGTACGGCCTTTCTTATGTTCTTATGTTCTCCCAAAAGGGAAATCACCTAAGCGACCCGCAGTAAGAAAAGGAGCATTACAAAGCCCCAGGGTGGGAGCACATGCTGGAATTTATTTATGTCTATTGCCTGTATTTATATTGCTGCCCATCACTGTAGCATCTGGGCACCTAGGTTTCGGTGGCAGTGGAATCCATAGTGCTTTCCAGATTCAGAGGAACACATCACAGATGGATCCCCACAGGCTGGGAAACCAGAAAACCTGTCCGCGCCCCCAACCTTCTCTCTCAGGACTCACTACCCCTGCTTTCCCTCATCTCCAACTCATTAGCATCCTGCCTCCTGCATGGATCAAGGGGAAAGAGTCACTAATTTGAGTGAGGTGTGAACGAAAGATTACAAACTAGAGAAAACAGTGTGGCTGGTGAATAAAGACGAAACATGCCTTTCGATTCGAGCCCTGCTCAGCCACTGGGAGAGAACGCGGGGGTGAAAACAGGCATTTCCACAGTCCGCGTGTGACTGAGAAGCCGGAAGTCAGAGACTGGGCCCAAGCCCGCAGTGGGCTCGCGCTGTGAACAGTACTGCGAATGTCAATTCCCCAGGGTGGCCGCAGTGGCCCTCCAATGTGCTGGGACTGGACAGGCCTGGAAACAGATTTCCTCTTGCTCCATGGCAGGAGGGGTGAATACTCAGGGTGGGGCAGGATTTAACAGCCCTGGGACAAAGCTGGGGGGTCAGTGCTGGGGGCTATGAAAGCCCTGCACTCTGATGTCGTCTCTGGTGCCTGATTATTTATTCGAAGTCGTGTGAGGGATTCGGATGGGAGGGGGTGAGGAGGTGCTCCTGGTTCCCAGAGCCCTACCAGGGATTAGAAAACAAAATGACCCTCCTGCAGGGCATGACGCTCCTTCCTCCCCACACGTCTGGCGGCCTGCCCCCTGGGAACCTAGCCCACTGCAGCTTGTCTTGCAGCGCACCCTGACAACCCATAGCCAATTCTTTCCAGCCCACTCTTCGGCTCAGGGCTCCTCTGAGGGATGCTGTCCAGCACCAGCCCTGCACAGTCTCTCCAGTAGAAAGGTCCCAGCCCGGCCATCTAGTGCTTTATGGAGCGAAACCAACCCCTCGAGTGCAGCGTGGAGCCCAGCAGGCAGCCAGTGCAGATTGCGGGACGCTGGGGCACCGAGAGGTGTTGCTGCATTCTGGTTTCTTCTGTGTGGGGTAGGAGCGTAGAGCAAGGAGCTGGACGTGCAGTGACAAAGGCCGAGATCAGAGTCACCAGGTGCCTGTGTACCACAGGAACAGTCGAGATCTCCTAGCCAGGCACAGAGGGTAACGCTCCGTCCTGTCCTCGGTGAGCAGATGATCATCCAACAGCAGCCAGCCCCCCCCAGCTGGGAAGACAAGTCAGAAGTGGTGGGCACACCCCTCAAGAGAGGAGATGGCCTCTCCTCATCATCCAGTTGCTTCTCCTAGCCTATCAGCTCCTTGTCACTTTTATCCAGATTGAGCCTAAGGCCTTGTCTACACATGGACCGGTTCAGGAAGTGCTATTAACTCACTAGCATGGGGGTCAAGCTAAACAGGAAGAAGGCCTTCTTCTTCCAGAATAAGTGTGTCCACACAGGAAAAGATGTGCTTTGAATTCACACCCTACCTTAATCCAAATTAACTCTTCAGTGTAGACAAGCCCTCAGGCACTTCACTCTCATTTACTTGACAGTCTCCCTTAGACACTGGTTCTGGTGACCAGCAGTACCAGGAGCAGTTGAGACAGAGAACCACTCCGAATGCTCTGCCGTGCAGGCCTCCTCCTAGTCCTACATTAGATTTCTTGAGTAAATTCACATGGAAAGGGAATTTAAAATTCACGCCTGTGAGCCAAAACTTTGCTTTCAGTGAACATCCCCAGGCATTTTGATGAGCTAGGAGAACTCGCTCGCACGGGTGCTAAGGGAAAATAGCGAAAGAAGGGCTGCAAACATGAGCAAACGGCTCCATTGGAAAATGGGGGCATGAAATGTGCAGAGTGCTTTTGTGCAGTATTCGCCAGCCCTGCTGAATGCAGGGGATTGGACAAGATGAACTCACGAGGTCCCTTCCAGTCCTGCAAGTCTATGGTTTCTAGCTTTCCCAAAGAGTCCTTTCAACACAGTCCTTGCGAATGGGGGAAGATGGAGTAACACCTCTTCCAAGAATCCTGGCGAAGGCTCACTGTAAAACTTCCTCAGGAGACAACGGAGCATAAAATATTTAAATAAGAAAATTGAAATCCCGTTAGTCTGAGGCTTGTAAACTAGGTGCTTAGAAACAGAACATACGTAACTGTTTACTTTTGTCACTCAGGCCCTTGGTTTTCCAAACCACTGAGTGAACCTTTCTGTCAATCCAACACTTTTAGGGTAATTTAACTTAATAATACCTTTGTCTGCACAAGCATTTGTACCTGAAAGGTTATTACCATCGAAGTTATTTTAGGTTGGTTAATGGTATGTAGTCGATTCTAAATTGACAGAGTAGATATTCAGGCTGCTGCTCAAAGCATATTCCGTTCAAATCTTCCCCTCGTTTTACGAAACTTACTATCCTTCCCCAGAAAAGCCTTCATAAATGATAAGCAATTCCCTATCCCTCATCATCCCAGTGTTCACATGCATCATTACGTCTCTGGTTCTTTTTAAACAGTGCAAACTGTCCAGCTCTTAATTGTTCTCACTTTGAGAAGAGTTTGAAATGGGCACAGGGCCTATTATTTCTGTCAGATTTTTTGACTTATTACACTTGATATTTTATCCGTCACATCAGATGAAAGGAGGAAAGGGGGGAAAAGGCAAATGAGTCTCTTTGGAAGAAAAAAGCAAAAGCTTTGGGAGAAAAGTCAGAAAACAAAGGGACTAGCCCCAAAGTAAAAATAGGGATGAAAAGTGAGGTAAACAGCGTGAACGGCCCAGCACAGGCTGGATGACTGAAGCCTGGAAGCTCCAAGAACAAAGTTCCCCTGTCGCAGTTATCCACTGCATTCACATGCTCCTAGCCAATCGTAATGTGAATGTCCATTTTCCCTTTCTTACCCGGCCCACCCCAGACCCAACAGTTCTAACTCATTGTCGTGGCTGAGGATTCAGAAATTTAGTCAAGGAAAAGAAGTCACTGTGTTCCAGTCTGCAAATATCATGGGGCCGGTAAGCGCCTCGTTTAAACCAGTCACACCTGTGTCCCCCCACAGAGGAGTTGCTCCTAATTTTCACATTTTTGTGCATAAAGAGAAGGATTTGCCATTGCAAACACCACGTGGTTGGCACACAGAAACGCCTGCCTTTTTGTTTTAAATAAGCCACATAGGCATTTAAAAAGAGAGAATTTAAAAGCACTTTAAAAAACTTTGAGTGGATTTAGGCTTTCCGCTGGCCAGCAGGTCAAGATGAGAGACAGCTAGAAATCACTGGGGTTGGGTTGATTGGGTTTTATTTTTAATATCTGTAGACCTGATTGGAGTGTAAACATGACAGTCCTCATAAGCAGGACAGGCCCAGAGAGATTCGCCCCTGAAATCCGGGAATGCTACTGGAAGGAAGTGACCAGCTAACACGTCAAAATTCAACATTCCCCATCTACAGTGGGGCTTTAAAATGGGTTAGTGAAGGCGGGTTAGTTCACATTAAAATGACAGCTCGTCTCTAGCCTGGAAGGGCCCTTGGATGTTGGAGCCGCAGACAGAGAGATGGCTGCTCCCAGGCAGCAGTTCCATGATGTCCTGTCCAGGGCTGGGTTGCCCTGTGTATTGGTGCATGCCCGCGAAGAGCGTGCAAACCCCTTATGCAGTTCTGAGCCAGGTGGTAACTGTGAAGGGAGCTGTCCAAGGAGAGGAGCAAATCAGAGAAGTGTGGATCCTTTGTCTGATATGACCCAGCTGAAGGAAGCTCTTC
The DNA here is from genome assembly GCA_007922175.1 of Pelusios castaneus. NCBI lineage: Eukaryota > Metazoa > Chordata > Testudines > Pelomedusidae > Pelusios > Pelusios castaneus. Next base: position 7,615,245 of record ML685954.1, read on the forward strand.
TGTGCAGCCCCAGGGGGCTGCATGTCCTCGGTGATATTCTGGACTGCAGCATGGCAAATCACCTGAAGGAGACCTTGCTGACTGCTTGGAGCACGACAGGAATTTAACGCGAATGTCTGGGGAATGACTGACTGACTCACAGCTGCGGGGCAGGGCTTCGCTGGTGCATCCAGAGGAAAGCCCAGCTAGATCTGCACCAGCCCTGTTGCATGCCTGTACACCTGCAGCCCTGCACACAACTTGCAACATGTCTGCGGCATGTGGGCGCTGGGGGGAAGACACAAAGCGGTTGCACGCAGGGGAGGCAGAAACATTCTTGTGTCATCCTCTCGCTGGGTCCCACGGAATGGAAGACAGTGCTTGCCATGCTTTGTGGGGATGGTGTGAGAAACTCACCTTTCCTTCTGCCTAAGCACCTTCATTCGGTTTTCCAAAGCCTTTTTCACTTCTGTTTCCTTTCCTGGGAGTCATTTCAATGTATCGGTGCCTTATTTGCAGCAAGGTGCCCTGAACTGAGAGCTGTCCCTCCCAGAGGCAGCCTCGGGGGTGTTGTGTAGAATATCTACTTCCCAGGTCTTACATGCCTGCTGTTCTCTTTGATGGAGAACAATGTACCTCCCATAGGGTATAGAAATTGCTAGGGTTGGTGATAATCTTTGTTTGCAACTCCTCCTGCCCTGCAAGGCCTTTACTGTAGCATTAAAGCGCCTTCTACGAATTCCATGCCGCACGGATGTGGATGGGCTTCCACTTGGGTCAAGTAACCTTGAGATGGCTTTGCCTTTGGCTCAGCTTCAGTGGGAAGATTAAATGCAGTGCCTGCCCCAGGAATTAGATGATAAAAGTCCCTTCTAGACAGAACCCGAGTAATGAACAGCTCCCTGGCTTCGCAGAGGGAAGAGAGAGCATGGAGTTATTACTGCATTAAAAAATCTCCAAAGTCAACTAAATTCACCATGGAAGCTGAGAACCAGAATTCCTCTTCATTACAGCGAGGCTGTACAATAAGCATTATAAATAATGCTATGCTAATTGCCAGATGGGCTACAGAGGGCTGAGAGCTTTTACCGTGGGTCTGCCAATCTGCAGACAGAGCGTATCACACATGCGTCCACAGCCATACACCCCGGCAATCAGGCACCCCCCACCCCGCAGCCTGTGTTGTCCTTCATCACTATGCTGTGCTGCAACCACCAAATGACTCAACCAGCAGAAAAAGAAATGTTTATTGCCAGTGTCAGAAATGTGTATTTTCAGAGCATTGGAGAGTGGAGCATGTCTTATACTGCCGATTAAACACTGACCCAAATGGCAAAGAGCAAAGCAGGAAACCATCTCATTCTTGCAATGTTCACTCTTGGAGGGCCGGTGCCATCCTGAATGGTTCCCTGTCTCCTGGAGAAAGCATGCTTTCTCTCGCTCCCAGATAAGAACAATGTTGTGTCCTCCGGGGTTGGTGTACTGCAGTTTTATCGGGTGGGTGCTCACAGTATTCAATATGCTCAGGACATAATCAAGAAGTTGGGAAAGGGAAGCCCTGCACAAATTAAACAGAACAGTCCCCTAATGGCAACAGGGCCCTGGAAGGCTGGGTTCTCACTCCATTGTGCAGCAACTTACAGAAAAGAAGAGTTAAGAGAGGAATTTAAAAGTTTACACAGCAACTGTAGAAATTATTAGCATATGCAGTAACGAGATTCTTTTCTAGCATTGTGTAGCAGGCGACAGAACAAATAAAAAAGAAATCACTACAGCAACTACAACACTTGCTGTCTGGCCACAGTGTGGAAGTCATCTGTGGTCTCCAACTGGAGAGGTATGGGGCCAAATTTTTGCCGGAGTAAATTGGAGCAGCCCTACAGAAGCCAATGTGATTACTCCCATTTACACCAGCAATCCATATAGACCATAGCATTCTCTCCTAACCTCACCCGCAAGGGTACTATAAAATCTGAGCCCAAAGGACACTGGCTCTGGGAGCTGCGGGCCTAGTCACCTCCCTGAAAGGGAAGGAAGGAAGGACAAGTGAGTTTGGGATTGTTTCATTCCTTTGTCTGGGGTTGGCAGATGAAGGTGACAGGCAGATGAAGGGCTTTGTCTTCCTGCTTCCCCAACTCTCCAGGACTTGCTGCAAATTGCATGGGAGTGACCGCTGGAGAGACAGACTCCGATTCAGCAAAACACTTCAGCCCATGTTCAAGTCTGTTTGACAATCAATGGGACATAAAACTAAGGATCTTCTTAACTGCTTTGCTGGTGGCATCGCGCTTAAGGTTGTGTGCACGGAAAGCGCTTTGCTTAATCAGGGACACAGGCTGTGAGTTATCGCACTAGCATCTCGCCCTCATTTCACAGGAAGAGGTTGATGCAGAAGGGCTGAATGTTTGCCCAAAGTCTCAGTGGTAATATGGTGTCAGAGCCAGGGCCAGAGGTCGAGAGTCCCTGGCTCAGACAGAATCTATAACCATTCCATTTTAGTGATGCAGCACAAAAGGAAGGCGGGGTAAAGAGAGGGAATAGCTACAATAAACAAGGCAGTGACATGTTTTTGGTATTAGTCATAGGCGAGCAGGCAACTTGACCATATATCTGGGATGGTATCAAGGCTATCTACTAATTAAAACAGCCTTTGACTGCTGGAGAGTGTGTTAATTCATTGTGAGCACAGTCCCATCGGGCTGTGTTCAGGGAAGGAACGGATTTATACCGTTGCAAAGTTATTCTTTTTACTAAGACTGCTCTTAATGGGAATTTTTCAGATGAATTTGCCGAATAAAAAAGTGGATTCATACGCTGACTGTGGATCGTGTGCTTTCTCTCCCACTTTCATCTGTACTTCAGTTCACCGCAGTTCATTCTCTCTCTCTCTCTCTCTCTCTCACACACACACACACACACCCCTCAGTAACTTTCATTTGTACTTTTCCCAAGACCTGGGAGCCCAGAAACCTCTGATGTCTACCACCATCTTCTGGAAGCACTTAGTTGAACATTTGGGATTTCTTTGGACTTGGTCAATAGGTTTTATGTTCCTTCTCTTTGTTAGGAGATGAAGGGAGATATTTTATCAAGCTGGTATCTTAGACTAATCATCAGGGGATAGACAGCACACATCCACTTTCTCTGATGTTCTGTGAGATGGGAATGGAATAGGAAGATGCGTAGTGGTCTGTCTGCCTTTCCTCACTTGTGATATGAAGCAGAGAGGGATATTTAGGGATGGCAGAAACTCTCAGCAGAAAGACACTCTCTGACCTTCAAAACCATTTTCACAAAATTGCCAGAGAACAATCCAGCATGCAAGCTGAGCCCAATCAGAACTTCCCGAGGTTCACCCATCACTACGTTTAATAACAGGACGTACCTGACAGCATAGAATAAAAAACAGAAACAGCAATTCCTCAGCAAAGATCTCATCTGACATCCGTCTGACCTGTAAGCAGCAGGGACTCTGTACGCACAGGTATAGCCTGTTTGTTTACTCTTGGTGTGGTTGACACTGCTGATTAGAGAAGACAGCCAGACAGTTGGACACAGCACAAGGAAACAGACACACTGGCCAATGATTGGGACAGCTCATTCTGACCTTAAACCTGAATGCTATTGCCCTGCATTTGCAGCTAAATAAATGAAGTAAATCATCCTGGCAGATAGATAATTAAATAATTATCAGCCACTTAATAACAAGGAGTGGGTGTTCAGAATTAGCATATTAGACAGTGTCTTTAAGGGCTAATTGTTGCATTACATCAGAGTTACTCATTCATTATTCTTGTCATTTCGGGTGATAATTTGCACTTTAGGAGACAGAGACAATTTTAGCAGGCAATTAGAGACATGTCAGCCTTGGCCCAGTGAGTTACTGTCACAATTACTGGGGTTTTTCCAGTGTCCTCATTTGCAGAAGTGTATTTAAGGGCAGTCTAGTAATTTCATGGTTAGGCGGAATAGGCAACCAAGCCATGGGTCGCAGAGCGCGTTTCGAAGAACCCTCGGTTTCAT